>JAPYYJ010002948.1:0-12124 GCA_028533885.1 Nasua narica | reverse complement strand
AGGGGGTAGGACTTGGGAAATAAGCAGAGACAGACTCTATAGGAACTGATGCACAGTGTTAGGGATTGGGATATTAATTTGAGAGAAGTGGCTAGCCATTGAAGGACTTTTAGTAGAGAGTGGTCAAGAACCCACACCCCACATACTTGGTTGGTTTCTTACATCTGACTTCGGTATGAGCAGTACCCTCCTCTGGGTAAGTGGACCCTATTGCCGTCTTTTCAGATCCTAGGATCACCATCAGTGAAGTATCACTACTCCCCTACCTTCCCCAGCAGATGGAACTTCCTCAGACAGCCAGCTGCCCAGGCACGCCTGCGTTTATTCCCTCCAGTCGCTTTGTTGCATAGCCTGGGCCAGTCCCTCAGTGCCCGCCCTCCAGCTCTCATCTTCCTCTCTTGCCCATATAGCTGCCATCCCTGTGAAGGAAGGAGCATTCTAGTGGGGGTATACTTGAGCTAAATTCTGCGAAAATTTGTAGGATTCGATGAAAAGTGCCTCTCCTGCCAGGAAGCGTACTCTCCTCTTAATGAATGAGAGATGGGTATGCGGAGGGACATAGAGCTGAAATTAGGCTGGCTTCTTTCCATTAAAAATGCAGGAATAACAAGTCAGCAAGGCTTTAATGCGAGTATGCAAAACCCAATTTGGAGCAATGAGGTGTAAGGCAAATAGCTCCATGGGTCCAATTATGAATTTGTGGGAGAATTAGTTCCACAGTGGTCTTGAGATTTATTTCTTGTTCTTAGAGTCCTGTGTTTAAAATACAGAAGGAACTTATGGAATGAATAAGTCACAAGGATGAAAGGCACAGCTTAGGGAAAATAGTCAGTGGTCTTGTAATAGCATTGTGTGGTAACAGACTCGTGGTGAGAATAGCATAGCCTATAGATTTGTCCAATCTCTATGTTGGACAGCCATACTAATGTAACATTGTGTCATCTATGCTTCAATTAAAAAGAAAATATAGCAGGAACTTGATCTTCTGCATCTGGTTCATTTGCCTTTCCAACTTTGTTTCATTTGACTCTTCCCTGGGTACTTTTAGATTACTTGTTTTGGTCCAAACTTGGAAGAAAAAGCAAAACAAAACAAAACAGCCAAATGGGTGAGAGTGGGAAGCAGTGGGGCAAGGGAGGGATGCACTTTGAAGTAGCCTGGGGGTGCGGAGTAATTAGCTCCACCGGGCTAGCCCTGCTCCCCGGGCTGGACGAATCCAGGAGAGGTCGGAGGTGCAGTCCTTAGGGACTTGGAACACGGGACTTGGAGACCAACGACCCACGTATGGATCTCTCTGTTCAGCCACGTTCTAGCTGCGGGGCCTTGGGCAAAACAACTCAGTTTTTCTCTTTCCCTGTTTTCAAAATGAGAAGATTGATGTAAATAACTTCGTTTGTAGGAGATGGGGATGGATTCCTATCCGTAGAGATACCTTCGCAGGATTTGTGAAGGGTCTCTTTAAACTGATGGCTGCTCCCACCCTTAGCGTCATCTGGAAGCTCACCATTAAAGGCTCTAGCTTGAGGCGGTTAATGCTCTCATTAAAATGCAAATTAATTCTCCACACTGCTGCCCTAGTAGTTTTCCTTGTGTTGTCGTTTATTTCCTTTCTCTACTTAGAGAGTGTGACGGTAATGAAGCCCAAACTCCTTAACCTGGCATTTCAAAGCCCTATCAAGCCCCCAACCTTGCTCTGCACTATCCAGAGGGCAATGTGGGGGCGTGGTTGGGAGGCGTGGGGGGGAATGGGGGCGTGGTTGGGAGGCAGGGGCTGTGGGGGCGTGGTTAGAAGGTCTCACGGGCCTGGGATAGCCTCAGCTCCTCTTAGTAAATACCTGAGTTTGGCAAAATTATGCGCCTTCAGTTTCCTTCTCTGTAAAAAGGGTTTAATAGGGGTACCTATCTCATAAAATTATTACAAGGATGAGTGTTATAATTTATTTAAAACACTTAACCCTGTGCTTGGAACAAGGTAAACATTTAATACACGTTAACTGTTGTTGCGGCAAATCGAATTCCGTTTCTCCAACAGATGTATTTTCTCCCCACTCTGCACCTTGCTCATGTCATTCACTCAGCAGAGCATGTTCTTACCTCACCTTTTTTTCTACCTGAAATCTTTCTTCAAGATCCTGTTCAAATGCCACTGTATCTATGAAGGCTTTCTTAAGCTTCTGGGAGAATTAATTACTCTTATTCCCTCTTGGCCCTTTCCTTGTGGCCTCTCTTGAGGGTGTATTTTATTCTCTTTTATTTGACAATGATTTATACATGTACCTCTTTCACTGCATCTCCTTGCAACTACCCTCATTCCCAGCCATCAGCCTGTGAGCTCGAAGAGGACATGGAATACAGCTCCTTCCTTCCTGAATAATTCAATCAGTTCAATAAACATTTGGTGAATGAGCAAATGACCAAATGAATGCGTGAGGGGATGGTTACTCACATGGCACTTTCTGTCATTATTACAGATTAATTCCATGGGAGGGCAGGACTTCAAGTGAGTTAAATTCCAATACGATTGGTGCTCACGGGGCAAAGCTTTCAAGTTTGTGATGCAACCATGGAGAGACAGGCCTGTGTGGGAACAAAGAAGGTGTAGGACCCGTAGAGAAGTGGTACTTCCTTCTTAAAGTAAAAAAAAAAAAAAAAAAAAAGAGCTCTGTGGCCTTGGTTTGAGTTGGTGGTAACAAGGAATTACATAAAAGATGATGAATAGACATGCACAAAATGATGTAAATCTGAATGTAGCAAAGCCCATATCCATCTTGCTGGATTTTGCACCTCTAGTTAAAATCCCCTGAGTGGTAGTGGCTCTTGAGGGAGGCAATTGCTTCTAGCATAGATTAATGGAATCACGTGGGAGGAATGCACCGTGTAGCCTATGTAGGACCCAGTTCTACAAAACTGGGTTCTAGCAATCCCCAGTTAGCTTTAGATTTGTCTAGTGGGGATTCTACTTATTTAAAAGATGATCGTCAAATTCTCAGTTTAAATTTACTTAAGTGATCACACTTTCAGGTGGGATAAAATAGTGGGATTACGTAGGTGAAAGTTGTTATCTCAATACCAGTAGGGGGTTGAGAGTTCCTATAGCATAATCACCAGGTGCCCCACTAGCCCTGGGGCAGCAGACAGAAGAAAATAGTGGAAGAAGATTTTGGGGGAGTCTTTGGAAATCTTTCTACTACCATGGCCTCTGGGAAATGGCCATCAATGACACAACCAACAGGATGCTCTTGACATTTTATCCCTTCTACTTTCTATGTTCTTTTCATGCTCCATTCCAGTAGTTTCTGTCAGCTTCTCAGTACTCGCTTTAATCAAAACTAGCAGTCTCATCCCAAGTCTCCAGAAACCAAACAAAAGGCCTCCTTCCCAAGTTTCCTGACCTTGAATTCAGTGATTGCTCCAGGTTCTACCCATCAGAGTCTTTAGCTATTTACTCAGACTCTCTTCCTTGGCGTTCATGATTGATTCAGGATAAATTGTTGTTGTTGTTGTTGTTTGTCCTAGCCTTGTGTGCCTTCCATGTGTCCGTATTTCCAGATTCCGGAATTGGGGCAGGCAGAGTAAATTCTCGTATTCAGCCCAGGGTACCTGGAGGCCGTGTCCCCAACCCCAATCACCTCGATTGCCTGGGAAATGGGGTCAGTCTATTTGTTTTCTTTTTCACCCTTAAGGAACAGCTAAGTTGCTATAGAAAATAAATCTCATAATGTACCAGGAACTTTACGTTTATTCTAGCTTTCCATTTAATCTTTGTAAAGGTAGGAAATATTACTAAGAAGTAGAGTCAGAAATCATACCCAGGTTGTCTGAGCACAGGTCATTTGTGTATATGACACTCTGAGGCTCCGTTTCCTTGTCAACGAAATGGTGATAATATTAGTTTGAATCACAGAAAATTGTCTATATTCAACCATTTCACTATAAAAATGACAATGCCAGATGGTTCAACATGTATCATTCCCTGCCTTTTAAAGTTAGTTGTAAAGATAGAATAATCGTCAAGAGCGTGACATAGAGTAAACTTAATTAAAATGAGCTATTATAATTGTCCATGTGCTTCATTTTCCTAGTTTAACTTCGTGCAAGTGTAGTTTTCTGTTTCCCGTGTTAAGGCTAGAGTAGTGTCCCTAACACTTGGCAGATAGTAAAAACTCCATAAATACTTATTGAGTTGAATTAGATTTGACCGAATTGGTAAACAAAAGACAAAACTTTGTGCTGTATTCTATGAATTTCAGAGTGGATGTCATTTGCAACCAATAACCGTATTCATCCCATCTGAGCCATCTTTGTTGGTGGAGGGTTAATAGGTCCTGCTTTCACTTTGCTCATCTAAGAATTCTGAAAAGTGGTCGTCCCATTGTCCTATTGTGGCTAAAAGCTACAAGATCCTATATCAAAGCCCAAAGACCAGGATATCCCGACAATAGAGAAAATCTTGGCCTTTAGCAAGTCTCTTCCTTATTTTAAAAATAGACCCATTGTTTTACTACGCTTATTATCTTTGGGTTTGGGGGACACAGCTAACCTCTGGAACATGCAATGTATTCTGGAAAAGCACAAGTGTGGGGAAAGAGGCTCTGGACCCTGAGGGTCTAGAACAGCTGCATGTTTTGTGAATCACATGAAGGGTGCAAGATCAGCCTGTGTTTTGTGGACCATTGAAGAAAGTGCTGTCTAAAATCTCAGCTGCCTGGGAGGGAGGGCGAAGATGAAATAAATGCTTCTATTCTTCTCTCGGCAGCTTCCATCCATCTTAGCCAGCCAAGTTCCATGTTTCCCTGCTACCTGAAAGCATCTGCATCCCTCCTCTGCAGAATTAATCAAGATCTCCTCCATGGCTCCTTGAGTACACATTACTGACAGCCCATTGCATTTAGGTTTGTATACATGGTTCCCTTAAAAGCCATTTTCTCCCACTAGACTAAGTGGGATGCCCTCTTACGAGTCTTATTCAGGTTGTAACATTGTTGCCTCATGCAGTGCTTGGCACAAAGAAAATCTCCCATAAATGCTTGCTAATAATGATAGCACTGTATTTATCCAATGCTTATATGTTCTGAGTTTGCACAGAACTCATACCCGATATGATCCTTTCTATTCTATGGGAGATGAAGCGAAAACAGAGAGAATAACCTGATCAGGCTTCCACAGCTCGTGAGTGGCAAAGGAATGGTTCCATCCCAGGCAGTATGGCGCCAGAATGTGCCTATTAACTGCATCTTTCTCCTTTTAATAGACGGAGGATTCTTGACTTTTGGCTAAGATGAAGAGTAATGGAGCATAGTTCAGAAGGAAGGAATTCACTGTTCCGGGAGAAAACCGGGATTTTATCTCCCGGGGCTTTTGACTGCTATTGTTAAAAGACCCCAAACTCTACTTGAGCTGATGGGTCCAAGGGAGACAGACGCAGGCAATTTAGAGATTTCAGAGTTGAGGTCGGGGGACAAAAATGCCCAAAAGGGTCTCTGAAGAGTCTCATTCACCCAGAACACTGGAATCGGCTCAGCAGCCAAGATGGCTGGGAGCCTCCCGGCTGGCAGCGATTTCGGGGTTAGCTTTAGAGGCCGCCTGGCTCCTCTGACCCGTGGCTGCTGCGTCGAGGGCATCTTCAGCATTGTGTTCTGGACACCCAAACGTCGTGACATTTCAGCCTTGTTCCCGAGTCTCATTAGGACAGAGCCGGGGATGACTGTAATGAATGGCTGCGCCTCCATGAATGTATAATGTGCAAATTGCTTCCGCCGTGCGCCTTGGTGCAGAGCTGCGCGGGGAGACTGATGATTAAACCGTGAACCTGGCCTCTGGCTGGGGCGCCGGCGGTGCGCGCCTGGAATGAGGTGTTCGTTTCCATTCAGAGCTGCGGCCGATCCGCCCGAGCCTCTCCGCCCCAGCGGACCATGACTCACGTCTTATTCCCTGTAGCCGTGTGTGTTTTGACTTTCAATTCATCCGTCTGACGCCACGCCGGGGCTGAAGTCAAGACAGCCTGTGGCAGAAGCAGCTTCCCAGAAGAAACTCCACCCCCGCCGGCTGGAGGCTGGAGAGCAGAGCGTGCTCCCAGCGGTTGCGCAAACACTTGTCTCCTTTCTTCCTTCTTCCAGTTGCGAGGAGGTCGCAAATGACTTGCCTTGCAAGGGCATCCCGAAATCCATTGTAATCACAGTGGAATAAAGGAAATTATCTTCTAGCTTGGTTACAGTTTCAAAATTCAGGTATGGCTAGCCCGATTTCAGTGAATTCCTAGGGATTGGGAGGTGAATAATAAAGAGTAGATCAGCAGAGTGCCTCAAACTTCCCAGAGCATTTCTACAACTATTGTCTAATTGGATTCTGGCAACAACTCTCTTATGCCCTTATCCCAGGTAACATCACTGTCATTTGGCAAATTAAGAAACAGGGGCTCAGAAAGGCTGAGTAATTTCAGCGAGGTCACACAGCCAGGTGGAACCCCGGGTGGGATCCCAGAAGCCCACCTTCCCCCAGACATAACTGCTGCCTGTTGAATTTGCTCCGAGGCAACTTTTACTGAGGAACTAAAACGTCTTTAAAATTTAAATGATTTTTGTTGTTGTTGTTGTTGTTGTTAGTGAATATAGCATTTTTGGAGATGGGAAGAAGGGGAAGTTGTGATTTATACAACCAATAGTTCTGGACACCAAAATGAGGACTAAGTTCCATTCAAGGTTGAAATACAATGTAACACAAAATATCTAAAACAGTAGCCTTTTGAAGACTTCTTTTTGTATCTTTAAGCATTATCTATACTACTATTTTCTCACTATTTTTTCTACGTTGAGCTTTTTGTTAAGCCTAAATAAAAGGAGTTCATACCACTGCTTCAACTTAAACATTTTATCACCTATGGGGCGCCTGGGTGATCAGTGGGTTAAAGCCTCTGCCTTCGGCTCAGGTCATGATCTCAGGGTTTGGGGACAGAGCTTCAAATCAGGCTCTCTGCTCAGCAGGGAGCCTGGTTCCCCCTCTCTCTCTCTCTCTTTCTCTCTCTCTCTCTGCTTACTTGTGATCTCCTTCTCTCTGTCAAATAAACAAAATCTTTAAAAAAAAAATTTATCACCTATGTAAGTAGGCAACCCAAACTGTAAATTCAATAAAAATATGAAGATGTTAATAAATTTCTGTTTAGATCCTGCAGGCTATAGAAAGCTCTGAGCCTAAGGCGTAAGAGGGAATTTTTCAAGTGTCAGATATAAGTGTTAAAAACATACTAGCCCCCAGCTGAAAATTTCATCTTTATGTAAGCAGGAGAATTATACAAGGAAAAAGTTTCAGACTGTGTGATTCAACTTTACTTTTGCCATGTCCATGCCTGACATCAGATCACTTCCGGTGGTGCTGTGGATGTGCATTCTATACTTGGGGAGACACAGCTGCCTCTGATTAACTCTTTTGATAGTGGGAGGTCCTTGGGGAAAGCAGGACAAATTCTCATTGCCAGCTTGTCTCACCAATGACTGAATTCAAGTTATAGTAATATTTTAAACCAGTTGATCTCAATATTTGTATCAATCAGTTTGGATGAGGTTCTGTGTAGTAACAAATAATCCCCCCAATCAATGGCTTAAAACAACTTTATTTTTTGCTCACACTGCATGCCACTAAAAGGTCTAGAAGGCAACACTCTGCATGGCAGTCGGTCACTCAGGGACCAGGCTGTGTGGGCAGCCATGATCTCAAACCTTGCCTGACGCTGGGGTGAAGGAAAGTGAGCTCTGGATGTCCACCTAAGCTCATAGGCTAGAACTCAATCATGAATCCAAGAAATGTAATTATTTTTTATGCCCAGAAGAGGGGAGAATTAGAAATATTTAGTGAGTAGTACTAAGAGTTATAACAAAATTTTAAGATTACATACTCGCTTAAGCATCTGTTGATAGCTCTGGACCTGTCTGATAAAAAACATGCTGTGATATATACATAAATATTTGCATTCGATTTCATGGGATTCAGTGGACCTCAAGTTAAACATCTAATGCCCTAATAAGTGGAGTAACTGCATGCAGGAGCTAGGGATTGATCAAGGAAGGCCTCCCTGAGGAGATGAAGCAACTAAAATTTGTTTTTAAAGAATCACAATGGTGAAGAAGAGAGGTAGATCATTTTCTGGGCAAGGAGAATGATATGGCTTCAGAGGGACCTAAGGAGAGTAAGTGTAGCTGCTGGTAAAGAGATTTATGTAACTGAAGCCAAAAGAATCCAAGAAATTGGGACTGGAAGATATGGGAGAGCATTAAGAAAAAAAAAATCAGTGAAAGATCTTGAACTATTTAAAATTAAAATTAATTTTAAATAAATTTACTAATTATAAAATCAAAATTTATTAATTATAAAATTAAATAAATTAAAATTTAAAATTAAAATCCTAAAATTACCTGAGCCGAAGGCAGATCTGAGCCACCCAGGTGCCCCAATGTTAAGTGTTAAATCTGGATTGCCTAACTGATTTCAAAGAGAATATTAATTTCTCCTCTGAATAAAGCTTTTTTGAGCTTCCTAAAAATAAATAAATAAATAAAGTTCTAAAATTAAAGATCTCGAACTATTTAAATTTAAAGTCAATCCAGTTTATTCCAGGTAAGCAGAAAAGTCACATAATGGAAAAATGTTGAAAGATCACTTGCTACTTTATTTCTATGGATCAAGCCTCATTGTATTTAGTAGACATTCATCTTGTATTTAGTAGACAATTAATATAAATTGACTGTGATTTTTTTTTTAATCAAACACTCCAGTCATTCAAGCAACAGTGTTTTCTGAGTGGTAGCTCAGAATAAGAGTAAAAGTTATTTCCCTTAAGTTCCTAACTTCCTGGCAGAAAAAGACCTATGAGAAAGATTAGTGATAAACACTGGGGATTCTGAGAAAGACCAAACATAAGGGGGTATGAAGAGGCTATGAAAATGAACAAATAAAGAAAGAAATAACCTGAATGATTAACAATGGTTAGGGAAGGAAGGGGGTGGGTAAGGGAGTGAGGAATGAGCTGAGATGATTCCATGGTGGGAACTGAGGGTCAGGGATTATAATTGATCATGTGAGAACATTGAGGAGGTAATTGATTGGAGGGAATGGGGGTCAATTTGGGTCTTGATATGCTTATTTGTAGGTGTGATTATTTTTAAGGTTGGTATGAATGGCTTTTGGGTATAAAGTGAAAGAAACACAACAAGATCCCTGACCTCATGTCAAAGAGATTACAGTCAACTGGCAAGAGAATAATCTAAGAATCTCACAAATAAATGCTATATTATAACTGCAATATGTACTAGCAAGGAGAGATATATGGTCCATGAGAGAATATTCTGGAGAGAATGTGCTATGTCAGGGAAGTCAGAGAAGGTTCTCCCAGAGGAAATGGTAACTGAGCTTCCTTGGAAGTAAGAGGTTCAAAGGGAAAAGCAGGCAATGTAGGGTTGAGGAGATTTTCTAGGCAGAGGGACTGGGATGAAGGATGTCTGCTCTGAGTTAGATACTGTTTGGAATTTTGAATTAAGACAAACAATGTGCTTTGGGGATGGGACCAGAACCATGACTCATGAAGAAAATTCAGTAGGGCTATTTCAGGAAAAAGAGGGGGAGAGGAGGCATGATTCTGTTCATAGGAAGAAGATTGAGACCAGCTCCACAGAGCTCTGGAGTTCTGAACTGGGATCCATAGTGAAGACTACAGGAGTTCATACTTCAGGCCACTACAAGGAAAAAAGCCCAAAATTTAAGAATAAAGTTGTCCAAAGATAGAATTAGTAGATAATGAGTTGCTTATCATTGGATATACTTAAGCATAGACTGGAAGGCTGTTTGTTAGAGATGTGACAGAGCAGTTGAAAGAAATAGACTAGGGTAGAGTAGAGTAGATGACATTTTGTGTACCTTTCCAATCATAACAACCTATGAGCTAGTTTGTACTCAGATAAGCTCATCTGTATTCTTTCAAGAATCAATTTAAAATGAAATCTTTTTAGGTTGAGAAAGAGATGTTCTTTACAAATGTCAGTAGCATTTCCATAATGGAAATAAATAATATACTAGCAAGCAAATCTCTAGAAAAAAATGTAAAAAAAGGTAAAATGTATTTACATTTCAATTTGGTTTTATGTTTAACGACCATTTCTGATATGAGAAAAATTTAAAGATGTGAGAAAAAGAAAAATTAGTTTCATTATGCCATCTAAGACGGGCATGGAAATATATCTTTTGATAGAGAATCAAATTTACTATAGTATTGTTATAACTTGGCTTAACTAATCAAATTTTTAGTGTTCTTCTTTATACCAGATGTGATGTGTGAAATGGCCCTAGAGTCACTGCTTCCAGTTCTAAGCCCCTTGGGCAGCAATACTGGGGCTATTTCATTTCCCCATGTTTAAAGCTACTGAGATAACTTCTCCAAATACTCACAAAGGACCAGTGGTACCGATGTACTTCATTTTGTTAATGTTTGCTTGTGGGACTCTAAGTACTTTAGAGTTATTAAGAAACCTTTAAAAGGGGCTGATTAAAACTGTAAACTTATTAGCCATGTCTCTCTGTTATTTTTTACTTCATTTTTTTGCCCCCACATTCCTCATCGTCAGGATTCTTAATTCTATTTTACAATCTTTGTTCTGGTCTTTGAAGATTCTCAGGGTCTGCCCTATAGCTCTTTTCCCAGGCTTGCTTGCTTGCTTGCTTGCTTTCTAAATATTTATTTATTTTATAGAGAGAGTATGTATGTACAAGCAGGAGGGGCAGAGGGAGAGGGAGAAAGAATCTCAAGCAGATTCCCTGCTGAGCAGGGAGCCCAATGTGGGGTTCAATCTCATGACCTTGAGATCACATCTGAGCCAAAACCAAATCTTGGATGCTAAACCTACTGGCCCTCCCCCAGGCTTGCTTTCTTATGCTGTAACTATCTTTCAAGCAAAACATGACATACGTTAGAATCACCTAGAGGGGTCGTAGGACCTCAGTCACTAGGATCCACCCACATAGTTTCTAATTCAGTAGATCTGAGTGGGGTCTGAGCATTCGCATTGCTATTTTCCAGGTGATGCTGATGTTGCTGATCTGGAACCACACTGAGAATCACTATTGTAACAGATGCTTTAAATTACCCTACCTGTAGCACGTCCTCTTTTCTTCAGTGTCAAAGTAGTAGATAATTTGATTTATGTGCTAATTCCCAGATTCTATACTAAAAGTTCAAAAAAAAAAAAAAAGATGCCTGAGATGTAGAATACAACCTCACTGGCTTTCTTTGGGGGAGGAGATTTTAGGTCGAGGAGCCTTTTTTTCAGCTCCTGACTTCATATTACACATGTGAATGCCCTACCTCAGAAGTGATATGCTCATTTTACCAAAATAGCACTCGAAGATCCCAACAAAAGCTAAGTGAACTGTGAAAGTCATCTGATGAATCAGTGGGAGCCCTGAACACAAAACACTAAACTTGACCATGGAGATGCTAAGCTTTGACCTTGAAGACTCTCCTACATCTCCTTGGGCTTCTGGTTAAAAGGAGGTATAGAAATGCATAGTTGGGTGATTTCCAAACAGAAAATATCTTTGTTAAAATGTTTGTATGTATATACTCAAAATGTTGATTCACAAAACAATTATGCCAGGAGAATCTGAAAGATTAAGGCATTCAGTGTTGTTTTAAACAAAGTAACTTCTAGTGCACAAACTTCTTTCCCCAAAATCCATTGAGGGAGCAGATGCTTTAACAGGCATGGTATTAGATTAAGGGAGTGGTACTTTCTTTTCTTCCATATACCAGATGGTTCTAGACTCCAAAGGCAATGGAAAAGAAAGCTTAAATTTATTTAAGTGGCTCTCATTGAGAGTTTATGAGAAAGATCATATTTTAGTACCTAGTAGGCAAATGCAAAAATAATTTCACAGCCAAATCCCATTTCACAAAAGAAAAAAGCATAGTGTCCGAGAATTAAAAGGGGCCTTAAATGTTACCTAGTTTATCTAGGGCCACTAGCAATGTGATACTTTGATAAGAAGAAGAAAGAAAAGAGGAAGAGGAGAAGGGGGAGGGGAAATGGAGGAGGAGGAAGAAGAAGAACAACACCCCCCCAAAACAAAGAATAAACAAATACTA
>JAPYYJ010002947.1:0-12124 GCA_028533885.1 Nasua narica | reverse complement strand
ATAAGTCTTTGTTGAACTTTCTACTCCTTCTGATAGGTAACAATTTCCCTTTTGTTTCCATAAGTTCCCAAGTTAGTGCCAACCTTGAATCAGAGAGAATTTGGGGATTCCTATTTGCCTCATATAGTGATGAATGGTCTTAGTTGTATGAAATAAATGACCTTGGTAGCTGAGGCCATTTTAATAATTTTATTGTAGAGGCAATTCTGAGATCTGCTTTTTACTCTGTGTCTGTCATTCCTTAAATGTTCTTCTTGGAAATACACACTTTAACCTACTACTTTGTTTCATAACTAGTCCTGGGACTTTAGGATCCACCTTAGGATCCTTGTCCCTTTTCAGCTCAGTATCCACAGTACCACTGGACAGAATAGTAAGGCAGAAGTTGCTTGTGAAAAGCACCCTCCAAATGTAATCTATAGAAAAGCAAATTTGCATAAATCGATTTACTTAATATGGGCTCTGTGTCAGAGAATACCTGAAATATGATAATGTTTTCTATTACACTGTATTTTTTTGTGGATAACGTTTTTTTCTATTTTTTATTGTATTTTTTCAGTGTTCCAAGATTCATTGTTCATGCACCACACCCAGTACTCCATGCAGTAAGTGCCCTCCTTAATACCCACCACCAGACCATGTGTTTTGATCATGAACATCTACTTATTGAGGTGTGGGATATGAGGTGTCTATGCTTAAAGAGTTTTATTAATTGCACTGAAGAATTTAGTGGCAGATTATGAGTTATTTAGTTGGATTATTTCCTGTCTCTATTTTTAAAAATTCCAGCCCTGCCTACAAATATTACTCCTTCCATTGCCCTAAACTCTCCCACTTTAAAAATGTTGTTATAAGTGTTATAGCATGAGTGAGTGAACAATTGGTGCGTTCACTCTGTCATTAATTTCTTTACCTTTTTTATGCTCTAAACTCTCTTTCATCGTATGATCAAAGGATCATAGATCCATTCCAGACAAGAGCTGGAATTACTGCCCAGTAATGCTCTGGGAATGGAAACCTGTGACTGACGGTCGCACAACTAATTCCACTAAAAACAAAGAGGTCTTTCCAAACTCTGCTAGTTACCCGAATGGGAATCTCAATTATGGTCAATTTTTAGTACAGTCATCTGAAATAAATGTGAATAACCAGGCCATTATGAATAGTGCTTTCAAATATCAGAAAAAATATTGAGAATAAGGTTGATAAGCTCTGTCTTACATGTTTTTACCTCCTACAGCAATGTAGTCTGGACTTGTATACATAGCAGAGGCAGGATTACAAGAGTGCAGCCAAAACACACAATGATCCCTTGAGGCCATTGTCATTTTCAGCAGACACTAGTAGTCAAGGCAAATAAAATGTTAAATTCAGTCCAGATTCAAAGTTGGAGAAATAGACTCCATCTCCCAACAGGAGGAGGTTCACAGTCACCTTGCCAAGTATATGGATACAGAGATAAGTGTTGAATCTTGGGCATCTCAGCATAAAGGTCTACCACAAGTACAATTTTCAATTTAATAAACTTTTATTGGTGTAGGACATAAAGCCAACATAGAGAACAATCTAGTACGGTGTAATACAGGGTTTTAATAATTCTACACATGACTTGGGCTCATCATTGTAAGTGTGCCCTACATCAAAAACTAATGATGTACATGCATGTTTGCGTGCACAAAACTTGTGATTCTGGGTCACATCATGGACAGGAATACAAGCTTGCTATTGACTCATCCTGTGGTTATGAGGGTGATATATATTGTATGATAATGATATTGTTCATTCACTGACCCTTAAGAGGTTATGGCACAATTTTGAGTAGTGGGAGACACTTCCTTTAGAGAAATGGAATGAATCATATTTGTGTGTAGCACAGGAAAATTTCAACCAGAATCTAGAAAATAATTTAATACAACCCCAAACATGCCGCAGGTCGTTCATCTTAATGAGTACACTTTGCTCTGATAGACCATAATTCAATGAATAGAGGAAGTGCCTGAAAAAGAAATATTCTTCAAGATAATAAATGTATGCTTTAATATTTTTCTTATCATTCTTAAAGCCAATTTCTACTCTAAGGCCATATTATGTTAATTGATTTTTTCTGCATTTGTCTTTCTGTGTAGATTCCACTTGGAGACATGTATTTTATTATCATTTTTCTTTTTTGCTGTGACTATGGTAGGCATGGTAGACACAAGCTGTGTAACAGGACACGATCTGAATTTGTAGAAAAATTCCATGATCAGCTATAAACATCAGTATGTCAAAGTCTGCATCCACAGGAAGAGCAGTTAAGGTATCGATACGCAAAGGAATGATGTTCACAAAAGTGAAGCACAGTGGTTTCAGATCTTTCTCTGTCATAGACTTACATAAATAGTTATAAATAGTTATGGTAGCCAAGAGTAGATTTTCCACAGGAGTAGTAGTATTCAATCAAACAAAAGCAAAAATACTCACTATGATATATGCTGTTTGAGAAAAATTATTCTTAACAGATTTATATAGTCCTCTAGATAAGTGAGAATGTCCTAATATTTCACATCTGAGGTTAGGAATGACATTGAAAGAGTAGGAAAAGGACAAAGGGAAAATCTCTTGGATATCACAGTTATCCAAAGCTTAATAAAGTGTGGTATGTAAATCATTCAGGCAGGTAGAAAAGAAAAAAGGAATATCAGGGAAAACAATAGAAGAGGTATGTTCCATTTCTCAATCTGATCAAAGTGTCTAAAAGTTTGGTTCAGGCTTTGGTTCCTGCAATCATGGGCACTTTGTCAGCTCCAGGACGGATGTCCTTTTAGAGCTGCCATTCCAGAGAATCTCATCAGAGCCCCCTTTATGTCTTCGTTCCTCAGGCTGTAGATGAAGGGGTTCATGACTAATTTTGACACAAAGAGTCATGGCTCACCTTTTGGAAATGCAACAATTTCTCTTTTCCATTCAAGAAACTAATCGCAATATTTTGTGAATGGATTTGGGCCCCTTGAGAGGATCCCCAGTTCCTCTCTGATTGGAAGTTTCATCACATCAGATGTCCCCAAAAGGTAGGGTACTTTACAGTTTTAGTAAGAAAATATTTCATGCACTTGAGAAATATATAGAATGTCGACCATGTTTTGGAAACTCTAGTCATAAAGTAGTGAATGTGGAAAAGCAAAAGTCCCTACAATTCAATGATGGTGATAGGGTAGCATATATAAATTAAATAATCATGAGTTGGGGACAGGTGATATGAACAGAGCAGAAGCTGGTTAAGGGGGAGAGTGTATGGTGTGTTATGTTGGGTGTTCAGTCAAGGTTGGCTAAGAAGGTGACATTTGAAACAAGACTTCATAGAAGAGTGGGTGGAAGAGAGGAAGTCTTCCTGGGAGAGGGAACGGCTGGTGCAAAGGCTCTGAGGAAGTGCTTTTGTCAGAAAATAAAGGCTCAGAAGAAAATTGTGTGTTGAGGAGAATGAACAATAGTGATGAGAGGTGGTGACAGTCAATTTTGTAGAATTATGTGGCTTCATAGCTGCTTAAAGTTCTGGACACAGAGAGTTCCTTGTCCACACTGTGTACATCTTTCTTTTTTTTTTTTAGACGTGATTTTGATCATCTCCCTTAATAAAATCTATATTTGTTTCATAATACAAAGTAAGGCTGACACCAAACTTCCAGCTTAGCTTTTTTTTTCTCCCCAAATATGTTTATTTTAACTTTTCAGTGTTACAAGGTTGATTGTTCATGCACCACACCCAGTACTCCATGCAATACGTGCCCTTCTTAATACCCACCACCAGGCTCGCCCACCTACCCACCCCTCCCCTCCAAATCCCTCAGTATTTTGCTCATAGTCCACAGTCTCTCCTGGTTCATCACCCCCTCCGATTTCCCCCCATTCACCCTTCCCTTCCTTCTCATGATTCCCTCCATGATTTTCTTTATACTCTACACGTAAGTGAGACCATAAGATAATTGACTCTCTCCACTTGATTTATTTCACTCCACATAATCTCTTCTAGTCCTGTCCATGTTGATACAAAAGTCGGATAGTCATTCTTTCTGATGGAGGCATAATATTCCATTGTATAGATGTACCTCATCTTCCTTATCCATTCATCTGTTGAAGGGCATTTTGGTTCTTTCCACAGTTTGGCAATTGTGGCCATTGCGGCTATGAACATTGGGGTACATGTTCCTTGGGGTACATTGGGGTACATGGGGGCCCTTCTTTGTACTGCATCTGCTTCTTTGGGGTAAACACTGAGTAGTGCAATTGCAGGGTCATAGGGTAGCTGTGTACACCTTTCTTGTTATGATATGGTTGCATCAGCCTCCTGTCCATTGAACACCCCACCTTAGTATCTTCTGTTGATTGAGTTTGGCTTCTGTATCATTAAGTGTTACCTTGTGATAGAGGAGCCTGCTCTGAGGACTGCTCTCATTCATCAAGATGTCCACATGCACGTGCACACACACACACACACACACACACGCACGCAATGTCACATACACACAACACAGCACACCATGTCCTCCTGGTTTGTGTTATTTCTATGTCATTCTTATCTTTCCCCATGCACTCCAACACAGTGTTTAGGATATGAATGCATATGCATCATATTACCTTTCCCATAAAGAATGTAGAAATAGTACCCAGAAATTCCTATTCATAGCTTCCCAGGGAAAAGACATCTTGGAGCTCCATTTTGTAATGGTCACTTTCTGACCTGTGTGTAAAGAAACATAAAAAATGGTGTTCAGTGTTTGGGGTCTTTTCAGGTTCCATACACATGTTAGATAATTTATGCCAGCCCTGTGAAAAATGCTCGTGGTATTTTGATAAGGATTAATTTGAGTGTGTAGATTGCTTTGGGTAGCACAGACATTTTAATAGTATTTGTTCTTCCAATCCATGAGCATGGAAAGTTTTTGCATTTATTTGTGCCTTCCTCAATTTCCTTCATAATTGTTCTACAATTTTCAAAGTGCTGATCTTTACCTCTTTGACTAGGTTTCTTCCTAGACATGTAATGGGTTTGGGTACAATTATAAACACCTAAAAGACACATAAAAAATGCTTACATTATTCATCATCAGGCAAATACAAATCCAAACCACAATGAGATACCACCGAAACTGGTCAGAAAGGCCAAAATTAACAACTCAAAAGACAACATATGTTAGCCCAGATGCAGAGAAAGGGGAACCCTCTCACACTCTCGTTGGGACATATTCAGGCTCACAGGTGATGAGGTAATTGTAAAGGAAGCTCATTAGCATACCTTTTTCACATAATACCTATAAAAAATACCATTTGATCACTCAAGAGAGAGGAGGTACTGTGATATGTATGTTTCCTGTCCGGCTCTTGGATAGATGAACCGGGGAGGATTCTTTCATTTGGATTTTCTCACCAGTATGGAAATGTAGTTTAGTATGTTCCATCTTCAATATGAAAAGACATGTCCTCACTTCACTGTCTATCCCCCCACAGCTAACACTTAACTTTTCTACTCTGGTAAATTGCAAATATCCTTGGTCTTATGTTCTACTTTTATGCTTCCCAACCCCCATATGATTGGATTTCCCTGATTATGATTTACTTGTTAAGGTTTAACCTTGCATTTCTGAGTTCCATGTTCATTTCTATTTTTAGCATCATAAATACATAAGCAAACCAACCAATAATTTTCTTAAGCAAGCCAGCAAACAGCCACAAAACTCTCATTGGAACATTGGTGTCCATAACAGAGGGGCTTTATTCATTGACATGAAGGATTGCTTAGTGTCTTGTATGTTTATCACCAAATTATCTTCCTGTTTCCATGAAAATTTCCAAACTCTGTGCCAGGGGTCTCAGATCGGGGCTAGGCTGGGTTGACCCTCAGGTGACCTCAGCTAAATGCTGTTGACTTTCATTCTCAGACCAAATTCAGTCCCTACTGGGTGGTAAAACTCATCCAGATGGAGTCTCTGAGAGGAACGTCTCTACATGGAAATCAAAATACCGGTCTGGTTGGAAGATGGCGGAGGATGAAGCTCTGTCCCCAGACAAGAGAGCAGGAATGGGTCAGACTCCAGTGTCCCCTCCAGACGTAGGACTGCACAAGAAATGACCAGGTCTTGTCCAGTCCGAGGTTGTCTGTGCTGTGGGACTGCGGCAGAGGACGTATTTACAGCCTCTTTGGTCAGCTCATTAGGCACATTTCCCTCTTGTTCCTCCCGCCTGTAGGCACATGATTTCCCTGAGGGACACTAGTCTGGACAGAAAGCAAATTTTTCCTATTGAATTTCTGCTTCTAGGAGACTGGGTGATAAGCCAGGTGAAGTCAGTTTTTCTCACTCTTTTTCTCTATCTTCTGCCTTTCAAAGATCTAAACTCCCAGCACCTCATCCCAGTCCTGAGTGAATGTTTTCTCTTGCTTACAACTGAGGAATCAATCCTGACCAGGTACCAATGGCCTTTCCAAGCATTGACTTGTGGTGGAGACACAATCTCTGATATCTGTAGAATGTTACATTTCCCTTTTTATTTTTTTAAAGATTTTATTTATTTATTTGACTGAGAGAGAGAGAGATCACAAGTAGATCTTGATCTCTCTCCCACAGAGAGAGAGGGGGAAGTAGGCTCCCCGCTGAGCAGAGAGCCCGATGAGGTGCTCAATCCCAGGACCCTGAGATCATGATCTGGGCCAAAGGTGGAGGCTTAACCCATTGAGCTACCCAGGTGCCCCTACTTCTCCCTTTTTAAACAAAGATGAAAAGTTTGTTCCTTTAATATAAAAACCTGGCCTTATATAAAACTCTTTGGCTTCATGACAATTTTGCTGTGACAATTAGGAATTTCACGATTCTATCTCAAGGACAGAGCTATGGCTTAAAATGTCACTATAAAATATTTGTTAATTGTAAGAGATATATTTAGATCTTTTTGTGCACATAATCTGAGTTTAACGCCTTACAGGAATTGTCTAGTTTAATAGTGATACGAGTCTATTCTGTGAGGAAGCACTAGTGTGAACTTCATTCCCTATGGAGAAATGGGCCTTGAAGTAAAATTTAGTGTTCACCTCAAAGTTATCACTGCAGAAAGGGATCGCATTCTGTCAGGATGCTCCCAGGATTCAAACTCTGTGCCGGGGGTCCCAACCAGAGGTGGTCCTTTCAACATTTCTAATAAGCTCCTGAGTGAGGTTGATGCTGCAGGTTGTGGTCTGTGGGCCACTCTTTGGGTAGCAAGGCCTACCGTAGCCCGTGCAAACCCTGATTAGCAAACATATCTCTCCCAATAGCGTCTACATGGAAAGACAAATTTGAATAAAGAGATGAACCTCGTATGTTCTCAGTGTCAGGGTGATCGTTAGATGATGAAGTAAAATTTCAAAATACTCATTTTGTTACTACTCAAAATACTTCTTTTTTCCTTTTTGCCTTTTTTATACCACAGTTCATGCTGTGCATCTATTTATTGAAACATTGGAACATTGGTGTCCATAACAGAGGGGCTTTATTCATTGACATGAAGGATTGCTTAGTGTCTTGTATGTTTATCACCAAATTATCTTCCTGTTTCTACATGAAAATTTCCACTGCTACCAGCTAATATGATTCTCTCTATTGTTACAAAGAAACAAACAAGAAGCCCGTTATTTAATTATTAAACTAATTAATTAATTTTTGTATTGTTAGCCATCGTAACTATAACCATGTATAGTACATCATTTTTCCCCAAAATATTCTTATTTTATCTTTTCAGTGTTACAAGATTAACTGTTCATGCACCACACCCAGTGCTCCAGGAAACACGTGCCCCTCTCGATACCCACCACCAGGTTCACCCAACCTCCCACCTCCTCCCCTCCAAAATCCTTAGTTTGTTGCTCAGAGTCCACAATCTCTCCTGGTTCATCTCCCCTCTGATTTCCCCCCATTCACCCTTCCTTTCCTTCTCACAATGCCCTCCATGTTTTTCTTTATGCTCCACACGTAAGACCATAAAATAATTGACTCACTTCACTTGACTTATTTCACTCCAGCACAACCAGTGCTCATCACAACATGTTTCCTCCTTAAGACTCATCATCTGGCTACACAATCCCCCCACCTCACTCCCATCCAATGCCCTCAGTTTATTTCCTGGGGTACATAGTCTCTTATGGTTCGTCTCCCTCCCTGATTTCTCCCTCTTCAGTTTTTTTTTCCCCTTTCCCCTGTCATCCTCCACACTATTTCTTATGTTCCATGTATGAGTGAAACCATGTGATAATCATCTTTCTCTGCTTGACTTATTTCACTTAGATAATCCCCTCTAGTTCCATCCATGTTGACAAATTGTAGGTACTCATCCTTTCTGATGGCTGAGTAATATTCCATTATATATATTTATCTATATATATCTATACACTATATACAGTATATATATATACCATATCTTCTGTATACATTCATCAGTTGGTAGATGTTTGGGCTGTTTCCATAGTTTGGCTTTTGTAGACATAGCTGCTATGAACATTGGGGTGCATGTGTCCTTTTTTTCATGACATCTATATCTTTGGGTTAAATATTTGGTAGTGCAATTGCTGGGTTGTAGGGTAGCTCTATTTTTAACATCTTGAGGAACCTCTATACTGCTTTTCCAGCGAGTTGGTGGGAATGCAATGTAACACCTTGCATTCCCACCAACAGTGTAAGAAGGTTCTTTTTTCTCCACATCCTCACCGACATCCTCACTGACATTTGTCGTTTCTTGTTTTGTTAATTTTTTGCCGTTCTAACTGGTGTAATGAGTACCTTACTGGTGTAATGTGTACTAATTGGTGAAATGTATTGCATTGTACTTTTGATTTGTATTGCCCTGATGCCTCGTCATGTTGAATATTTTTCTGGTGTCTTTTAGCCATTTGTATGTCTTCTTTGGAGAAGTGTCTGTTCATGTCTTCTAGGCAAACCATGGAATGGGAGAAGATATTTGCAAATGACACTACAGACAAAGGGCTGATATCCAATATCTATAAAGACTGTAGTAAGAGATGTAGAGAGATACTATATCATATGTAAAGGGTCTATCCAACAAGAGGATCTAACAATTGTAAATATCCATGCCCCTAACATGGGAGCAGCCAACTACATATGCCAGCTATTAATCAAAATAAAGACTCATATGAATAATAATACATTAATAGTAGGAGACCTTAACACTCCACTCTCAGCAATGGACAGATCATGTAAGCAGAATATCAACAAAGAAACAAGAGCTTTCAATGACACATTGGACCAGATGGACTTCATAGATATATACAGAACATTCTGCCCTAAACCAGTAGAATATCCATCCTTCTTGAATGCACACAGAACTTTCTCTAGAATAGACCACATACTAGGTCATAACTCAGGTCTCCATTGATACCAAAATTGAGATTTTTCCCTTCATGTTATCAGACCACAATGCTTTGAAACTGGAACTAAAACACAAGAAAAAATTTCGAAGGAATTCAAATACTTCGACGTTAAAGACCATCTTGCTAAAGAAGGTTTGGGTCAACTGGGAAATTAAAGAAGTACTCAGTCAATTCATGGAAATTAATGAGAATGAAAACACATCAGTCAAAAACCTATGGGTACTGCAAGTATGGTCCGAAGGGGTGTGAGGAAATACATAGCCATCCAAGCTGCTCTCAAAAAAGTAGAATAATCCCAGAAGCACGAGATAAACTTATACCAAAAGGAGCTGGAGAACGAACAGCAAATAAAACTTAAACCAAGCAGGAGAAGAGAAATAATAAAAATTTGAGCAGAAATCAATGAAATAGAACCCAGAAAACCAGTAGAACACATCAATGAAACTAGAAGCTTTTCTTTGAAAGAATTAATAATATTGATAACCCTCTGGTCAGACTTATCATTAAGAAAAGAGAAAGGACCCAAGTTTTAAGAAATTCATGAATGAAAGGGGAGAGATCATGACTAACACCAAAGAAATACGAAAAATTATTAGAAATTATTACCAGAAACTATATGCCTACAAGTCAAACAACCTGCATGGAATGGATGCCTTCTTGGAAACTTACAAATTACCGAGACTGAAACAGGAAGAAATATTTATTTATTTTTAAGCAAATCTCTACACTCAATGTGGGGCTTAAACTCATGACTCTGAGATCAAGAGTTGCATGCTTAGGCTGCTTGGCTGGCTCGACTCTAGGTGAAATGCACAACTCTTGATATCAGGATTATGGGTTTGATCCTCCACCTCCCGTTGGAAGTAGAGATTACTTAAAAATAACATTATAAAACAAAATAAAACAAAACAAAAGAGAAGTTCCTTGCTCCACTGACTGAGCCAGCCAGGTTCCACTTGACTTTAGATATAAATATAAATTCTTCGTTTTTTTTTTAAAATACAGATTCTGACTTTGAGCCCTTTGTAGATTAAGATTGAAAACGTTAATTCATTACTAAAATTAAAGTTGCCCATTTTTCTTTAAATCTTTGTGTCTGGGGCCCCTGGGTGGCTCAGTGGGTTAAAGCCTCTGCCTTTGGCTCAGGTCATGATCTCAGGGCCCGGGGATGGAGCCCCGCATTGGGCTCTCTGCTCGACAGGGAGTCTGCTTCCCCCTTTCCCTCTGTCTGCCTCTCGGCCTACTTGTGATCTCTCTGTTACTGTCAAATAAATAAATAAAATCTTTAAAAAATAAATCTTTGTGTTTAAATGTCTATATTCTTTTAATTTCATGCTCTTTCAAACATTCACTGTTTGATTTTTTCCTCTCCAAATTTCTTTCAAATTTCCTTTCAACACAGAAGATGGCATTATTGAATCTGTGTTGTGAATACATGTGTAAGGGTGTATTTTTTTGAAGTAATGTTGGGTCTGTGCGCCTTACCCATGAAAGATTTTTTGAACTCATTAAGTATTTCCAAATACTATTTATTTCTAACATCCACCTGCATTAGAGATAAGGAAAAGAAGTTTCAGATTGATTGCATGTTTTACAATTATTTAACAAATATTTAAAGCTTTTGTGCCTTGATAGATGAATGGATAAGCAGAAATTATATGTATATATAAAATAATTGTATATGTAAAGTCTATAATACAGTAATCATAATTAAATATATAATATATGAAATCTCATATTTACAGAATATATATGATATATTGGAATATTTATGGAATATGTGTATTGTATATTATTATCTAATATATGATTACATTTATATAATATATATGTTATATTGTTTTATATTTATATTTTTATATACAAAATATTTTATTAATAAAAACATAAATATTCATAAATATAAAATATAAATATTTATATTCATATATAAGACATATAAATATAAATATATTTTATAAATATAAAATGGAATATTACTCAGCCGCAGAAATGATGAAATCTTACCATTTACTTTGATGTGTATGTAACTGGAGGGTATTATGCTGAGTGAAAGAACTCAGTCAGAGAAAGACAATTATCATATGGTTTCACTCATATGTGGAATTTAAGAAACAAAATAGAGGGTCAGAGGGAAAGGGAGGGAAAAGTAAATAAGATGAAACCGGAGAGACAGACAAACCATAAGAGACTCTTAACTATAGGAAACAAGCTGGAGGTGCTGGAGGGGAGATGGGTGGGGGGATGGGGTGGCTGGGGGATGAGCATTATGGAGGGCGTGTGATGTAATCAGTATTAGGTGTATACGCAACTAACGAACTGCTAAACTCTACATCTGAAAATATTGATACTCTATATGTTAACTAATTTAATATAAAGAAAATAAATTAAAAAAAAGATGCTCAACATCACTAATCACCAGGGAAACCATGGGTGGACCTTGAGGGCATTATCCTCAGGGAAATAAGTCAGACAGAGGAAGATAAATACCAGATGATCCCCCTCAGATATGGAATCTTAAAACAAGACAAAACCAAACCAAGGTGGTGGATATACAGAGCAGGTTGGTAGGAACTCGAGCTAGTGGGTGGGGAGTGAGTGAAATGGTCAAAAGTGTCAAAAGGTATGAATTTCCAGTTATAAAATGAGTCAGTCATGGAGATGTCCTGTCCAGCATGGTGACTCTAGCTAACAAAGCTATTATAGATTTGAAAGTAGCTAGGAGAGGGCATCTAG
>JAPYYJ010002946.1:0-12126 GCA_028533885.1 Nasua narica | reverse complement strand
TTTTTTTTTTTAAAGATTTTATTTATTTATTTATTAGGAAAGAGAGAGAGTGAGAGAGAGCATGAGAAGGGAGAAGGTCAGAGTGAGAAGCGGACTCCCCATGGAGCTGGGAGCCCGATGTGGGACTCGATCCCGGGACTCCGGGATCATGACCTGAGCTGAAGGCAGTTGCTTAACCAACTGCGCCACCCAGGCGCCCGTATTTGTAACATTCTTAATTTTATAAACCAAAATAAGCAGCCCATCTTCTTCTTTTTTTTTCAAGTACACAAATCAAGAAAATAAACCTTTAATAAAATACTATTTATAAAGAACATTGTTAGGCCCTAATTTTTTTCAAAATCTTTTCCTAAAGATAGTGGGACAAGTGTTAACTTAAATTTATCATATGACCTTGCACTCGTACCCCCACCAGGAATTTACTCAAGAGAAATGAATATATATGTCCACTCAAAGATTTGAACTTTCATGACAAGAATTATTTTATTAAACAAAAAGTGGAAACAATCCAAATGTTGGTAAGCTGGTGAACAGTGATACAGACATACAATGGCACATTGTCCAGCAATAAAAAGGAATAAAGTACCAATACATGCTATAACAAGGCTGAGCCTCAAAAATATGATGCTAAGTAAAAAAAAAAAAGTCATACATAAAAGACCACATATTCCATATGATTCCATATTCACATGACTCTATTTACATGAAATGCCAGTAAAAGGGAAATCTACGAGATAGAAACAGATAAGTGATCTGTTGTCCGGGGTAGGGGTGAAAGTGAGGAATGACTATAAATGGGCCCTGAAGGGTCTTTATGGGGTATTGGGAATATTCTGAAACTGAATTGTGGTGTTAGTTGCTCAAGTCTCTCTATAAATTTAGCTGAAGAACCACTTTAATTAAGTAAATTTATGATATATGGATTACATCTCTATAAAGCTATTTTTTAGAAAAAGGTAATATGTAACACACCTGAAAATATAAAAGGGCCCGGCTGACTCTGTCCTCAACAACTTCTGCCTGGCAAGGCCTCAAACCTACCTGCAAAGGCAGGACAGCACACTAGTTGCTTTTGGTTACACGCTTGGTTGAGTAGGAAGAAATGCAATTGGGTTTCAAGTCCAAAATGACGTGGTACTGCTCTTTTCCCTAATACTGTGATAACCGTTACAGCAGTCCAACCTCAGGAAATAGCCCTACCGCTTCTCACCTCTGAATTTATCAAACTCCAAACACCTACATGCAAACCTCTGAATTTAGTATAAATAACCCAATTAGTTTGACACAGGTGCATTCCCAAAGGGAACCTTTCCCTCCCTGCCTCCCTCCCTTCCTGTCTTCTTTACTTCCTGTGAATATTTATTGAACACCTCCATATTCCAGACACATTCACAGGTTCTGGAGATACAGATAAAGTTATTTGCAGTCACGGAACTTACATTTTAGCAAATACTTTTATTAGTTATCTATTGCTGTGCAACAATATTACGCCACACATAGCACCATTAGAAAACATACATTGATCATCTCATAGATTCTTTGGATCAAGAGTGTGAGCAGAGTTTAGCTGGTCTTCTGCTGAGCTGCAAACAAGGTGTTGGTCAAGGCTACACTCTCATCTGAGATTCAAGTAGAGAAGGATCTGCTTCCTTGTCCCTGTGATGGTGGGAAGCATGTAATTCCTTGTCAGCCACTGGACTAAGGACCTCAGTTTCTCGTCTGTTGACCAGGGGCTGCACTCAGTTTCTGGCCATGTGACTCCCTTCATGGGTAGCATACAGCATGGCAGCTTGCTTCTTCAAAGCCAGTAAAGGTGACAGGATTTCCTCACAGGATAGGATTGAAATCTTATATAATCACATCCATGCAATCCTGTCCATCCATCCCTTCTGCCATATTCCATTGAATAGAGGCAAGTCACTGATCCCACTCACACCTAAGGGTAAGCGACTACACAAAGTCATAGAAATTGGAAGGTGAGGAACATGGTGGGAGGCAGGGGGGCATCCTACAATCTATCTGCCACATTCTACCCTCTGGTGTCCAATGATTTATGTTTTTTCCATGCGTAAAATACACTTATCCTATCACAAGTCCCTCTGGAGTCCCATCCCATCTGCACAAAGTTTAGAATCTTATCGTCTGAATCTAATATAGGTGGTGCTGAGGCTCTATAGGTTCATCTGCCAATCCATAAAACTAAAGGGTTAAGTTATCTGCCCTCCCTACATATACAACATACAATGGTTGAAGAGGTATAAAAAAATGTATATACATATGGAGATTTCTGTTCAAAAACAGGACAATAGAAGGAATGAAAAGGTCAGTGGTCCACAGCAATTCTGAAATCCAGCCAGTCTAATGTTGAGAGTCCCCTAACTGGGTTTCAAAGTCTCCTTCACTTTTTATTCTCTCCGTGCTCTCCAGTCCAAGCTACTGTTGTTTTTGCTAACACAGTCCTCTCAAACATTTTGTGGGTATCTGTGAGTTTCACTGAAGTTCACTACACCAGAGAAAGGGACAATGCACTTAAGTTTCTTGGAGGCTCATGAACTGATCAAAAAATTCCGTGACACACAACTTTAATCTCTTGAAAGGCCCTTTAGTCACTGAAGATAACTTGAGTCCTTAGTCACTGAAGATAACTTGAGTCCTTAGTCACTGAAGATAACTTGAGTCCTTTTGTCTTTCTTTTTTTTTTTTTTTAAGATTTTATTTATTTATCTGACAGAAAGAGAGATCACAAGTAGGCAGAGAGGCAGGCAGAGAGAGAGGGTGAAGCAGGCTCCCCATTGAGCAGAGAGCCTGATGTGGGGCTCGATCCCAGGACCCTGAGATCATGACCTAAACTGAAGGCAGAGGCTTTAACCCACTGAGCCACCCAGGTGCCCCGAGTCCTTTGGTCTTTCTGAGGTTTTAACGAAAGACTGTACAATCACATCCTCATCTTTTCTTCTAGATCTTGTATTTGTGACAGACTTTGAGCCATTTCTCAAATATAGTGTCATTTGCCTCTAGAGAGGCTGAACACTTCCCAAATCATCAAGCCCTGGTCCTACTTAACAGTTCTTCCCTCAGTTTATCTCCTACCTCTTTTATAATCATAAGCAGCAAAAAGAAACAAGTAATATTTTAAAAATTCTCCTTAGTTGGATAACTAAGTGCATCTTACACTTACAAGTTCTTTTTATGACATTATTGCAGGAGATAATTTTGTTCCAGTTTTTGCCATTACATAACAAGGATTCCTCTTGCTCTAGTTTCTAATAACATATTCCCCACTTCCTTATGAATTCTTAACCAGCAGCATCATTAAAGTCCAAATGTCTATGAACAATCAGTTGCACGCAATTCAGGATTTTTAGATCATGCTTCTCAATTTTTTTCCAGCCTCTACCCACTGCTCAGTTCCAAAGTCACTCCCACATTTTCAGGTATTTTCTTTGGCATCACCCTACTCCTAGTACTAAAATCTGTTTAATCATCTACCTATTACCAAAAACTCAATACTTTGAAAGGAAGACATTTATTATCTCACAGTTTCTGTGGGTCAGGAGTTGGGGGACAGCTTAGCTGAGTATTCTGCAAGGCCGCTCTCAAGCTGTCAGCCCAGTAATCTCATCTGGAATTTGCACGGGGAAGAATCCACTTCTCTACTCACACAGCTATTAGTGGTTTTCAGTAGCTTCTGTGTTGCCACGCTGAGGTCCCAGGTTCTTGCCATGTGGAATTCTTACAACAGTGTGGCTTGCCTCTTCAAAGTTAACAAGATAGAGAGTATCTTCACAAGACAGGCATTGCAAAGTTATGCAACGCATGAACATACACATAATCACCTATTTCCCATCACCTTTTCCATATTCTACTGGTTAGAAACAAGTCAAGAGAGGCGCCTAGGTGGCACCTGGGTGGCTCAGTCATTACAAGGCTGCCTTCCACTCAGGTCATGATCCCAGAGCCTGCATCGGGATCCCTGCTCTGCAGGAAGCCTGCTTCTTTCTCTCCCACTCTCCCTGCTTGTGTTTCTTCTCTCGCTGTTTCCCTCTCTGTCAAATAAATAAATAAATCTTAAAAGAAAGAAAGAAACAAACAAACAAATAAGTCATGGGTTATGCCCACACTCAAGGGGAGGAGACTTGGTATTCTTGATAAATACCAAGAGGTAGGTATCTTGGAATGGCCCTAGAATCTGTTCTCCATATAGCAGAAGAAGGCTGGCCCAACAGAATCAATGAAACTTTAACCAGAATCTACTTTCCATTTCTTCTCAATCCTCATTCAACAGAGCTTAGCATGTTATTTAAAGTTTCTCACATCAGTTACCATGTCTGTGAAATAACCCTTCTCTTCTCATTTTCACCTCACAGATAAATCAAGAAGGATGATAACAGTAAAAACTGCAATAATATTGTAGAAATTAAAAACTACCAAAAAAATCACAGGTTATAATTCAGAGACTTGAACCCATGAAAATGGGAAGAAATTCACCAGGATGAAGAAGGTATAAAAAATGGGTAAAGGGGGCGCCTGGGTGGCTCAGTGGGTTAAAGCCTCTGCCTTCGGCTCAGGTCATGATCTCAGGGTCCTGAGATCGAGCCCCGCATTGGACTCTCTGCTCAGCAGGGAGCCTGCTTCTCCCTCTCTCTCTGCCTGCCTCTCTGCCCACTTGTGATCTCCCTCTATATCAAATAAATAAATAAAATATTTTTTTAAAAATACACTAAGGACCTGTATATGTAAAAGTGTCATATAGGCTTTCTTTATTTTAAAATCAATTCAATTGAGAAAATTCTTAAGATAACAATAAGCACAAAGATATTTCATATAATTATCTTAGAAGTGTATTGTTTTTAAAAGAATGGTTAGTATTAGTAAAATTATAAATGATAAAACAGATACTATGATAATAATGCCTATATACTTGTACTTTCACTATTTTATTATTCATGCCTTTCCATGCTGCCTGAGGAAAAATGTTTTAATTAAACAATTCCTACAATTGAGATAATGCAGGTAATATCCAGTATGATTTAAGTCTACCTACCACGGCATTAAATAGCGATGACTTTAGTGTAGTATTTTACTGTTAACTATTAAACTAAATTGCTTCTTAGTGTCCTTTTTAATGTTAAAAATATTAAATACCATGAGATAAATTTTGCTAGAGTTTGGTTTTAAAAATTATTTACCAACCATAAATAATAACTGTGTCCCATGCACTACTCTAATTGCTTTACATATATCAGCTCATTTAATCCCCACAACAACTAGATAAAGGGACATGCTATTTAATTGCCATTTTCCAGATGAGGTAACCACATACAGAGGGACTAAGGAACATGCTCAGTTTCACGCAGCTGATAAGTGATGTATTTGGATTCAAACCCAGGATCTCATCTCAAAGTCTGTGCTCTTAACCATGTCACAGTTGTCACTCTTAACAGGGGTTGCCCAAGGATTAATTAATATTTGTCATATGTTAGGAAGATGAAAAGTGCTGTAAATCATCACATCGTTTTGTATTATCCATTCAATTTTAAATGAACGAGTGAACCAGGGCACAAGTGTAGTAATTTATCTAAGTAAGCCAAAAAAAACAATATAAAATACTATTCACTGAGACACTGAGAAAAGGTTACTTAACTTAGGGAATTGAGAAAAGCTTGCTTAAATTGGGGATCCTAGATGGCAGTATAAGAGGAGACTTGGAAGGAAAACTAATGACTAAGACAAGTTTACTCTTGGAAAGAGGAGAGAATCCCACCACGCAAAAAGAAAAGATCATTATCTGGTTAAGAATTTTTAATACCAAGATTTAATTTAGGGCATGCTCAAAGAAATAAATAATGGAAGCATTACATTAAGAAAATATACATCATTTTAATTTTTTAAGATTTTAATTTATTTGACAGAGAGCGAGAGAACACAAGTAAGGGGAGCTGCTGGCAGAGGGAGAAGCAGGCTCCCCACTGAGCAGAAAGCCCGATGTGGGACTCGATCCCAGGACCCTGGGATCATGACCTGAACTGAAGGCAGATGTTTAACCAACTGAGCCACTTAGGCATACCAGAAAATATTCATTTTAAATGATATTTCTTAAAATGGGATGGTATTATTTCAATTTAACTTAGAGTAAGATGGAACTTTCTTTAATCTCATTATGTTGACTGTCCATTGATAACTTCAACAGAAGAATGAACACAAGAGTACCTGGAGGCAGACAACAAGCGATGGTTCCCAGAATCTAGCAAATACCACAGGTCACTTTACCTCCTATGGATAGACCCTATGTATATCCTGCTACAATGAGTTACCCTTTGTCCCTCAATTTCTCAGTCTTCTTACACCAATGAGATTTGCAAAACCTACAACATGCCCGTTATGAATTGAAAATACCTTGTAAGAAGCCCACTTGCTATGTGCAAAGCAAATATGAAAAAAGGAAAAAAGAAAAAAGAAGGAAAACAAAAAAGCAATCTAGCAGTTTCTATTTCTTTTCAGGGCATTAATTGTCAACTTGACAATGCAGTAAGTTAATACTTCAGAGCAATTGAGGTTAACTACAAAAATATTTTTTGCATCTTATTTTTATTTTATTTTATTTTTATTTAGGTATAATTAACATAGAGTGTTATATCAGTTTCAGGGGTACAGTATAATGAGTCATTGATTCTATACATTGCTCAGTGCTCATCAATGTAAGTGTGCTCTTAATCCCCTTTATCTATTTCACCCATCCTCCCTCCCCTCTGGAAATTACCAATTTGTTCTCCATATTTAAGAGTCTGTTTTTCTGTTTGTCTCCTTTTTTCTTTGTTCATTTGTGTAGTTTCTTATATTCCACTTATGAGTCAAACCATAAGACATTTGTCGTTCTTTGTCTGACTTAGCATTATACCCTCTAGATCCATCCATGTTCTTTGTCTGACTTAGCATTATACCCTCTAGATCCATCCATGTTGTTGTAAATAACAAGATCTCATTCTTTTTTATGGCTGAGTAATATTCCATTGTGTATATACATCATATCTTCAACCCAAAATAGTGAAACAAAAAAGCAAAACTAGTATGAAAGTCATTTAAATCAAGTGTCCCTAAATTTCCCAGCCCCCTACATAGAATCCCAATTCCATTAGGTTTTAGTCCCCATCTACCTTCCATGATAAGTCCAGATGTCCTAATATTATTGAAAATTCTCAGAGCAGAGCAGAATGGGAATCTGGAAGAAAAATAAAATCTCCCTACCTCTCTTTTTATATTGCTGCCTCTGCTTAATTCATAATTGCTACTCACTCTCTAGGCTACATCTAGCTAGACTCTTTCCTTAAAATTTTGCCCCACCTTAGACATTATCCAAATTAAAAGCAACACAAGGATATTATGTGTAAAAAAATTAACTGAATATTTAATAATAAAAACAATTACAACATAGAATAGGAAACAACTTTAAATTTTATACCATATATTACTGTTCCAAAAAATTTACCTCCAGTACTGACCACAAGATATCTCTTACTAACAAAATCCATCCTTACTTAGACTTTGCTTCCATTCTGCTAGGGATCTCCTGTCATGAAAACTTGATTCTCTTTTTCCAATTACAGTGACAACCAAAGAAAGAGCACACATTTTTAAAATATGGTTCGCTCTAAACTGTCAAAGATCAAATTCTTAGACCTCTATCCCCCATCAATTTTTGCAAATAGAATACTGGAAAGTATAAAGTAATGTGTTCAATTCATATTAAAATTTATTTTCTTTCCTCTTTAAAACAAATGTAAGTTATGCAGATGTTTTTCTTTTTTTTTTCAGATGTTTTTCTTTACATTAGAATGTAAGAATGAAAATTCTCTCCAGATGCTCATGTGCTCATACATGTGCAAACACACACACACACAGAGTATCCTATGGTGAGAAAAAAAATCTTCCTCCTGTAGAAAAAAAGCACAATATCTCAGAAAAGATAAATCTGGGTTCAAACCCAGACTTTGTCACTTGCTAACTATATGACCTTGTTTAAACTCCTAATATAACTGACTCTCACACAGAAAAACCTCTCCCTCACAGTGTTGGCTTAAAGATTATAAAAGACAATGTCTGATAAGTGATTTTCCTAAGGCATTTGAGCAATAAATATTAGTTGCCTTCAGCTTTTAGGAGGAAAAGAATCAAAATATGTGTTGTGTTTATACTATTTTCAAAGTGATTTTTCTTTCTTATTTTTTTCTAAGTTCCTTTGATCAAGCCCATTGTAAAATACTATCAGAAATTTCTTAGTAATCCTAAACCTTGCTTTCAAAAACATTATGCCCCATTCCACAGGATGGATATCAATTTCAAAAAAACCAAAAAAAACCAAAAACCCTGAAATTCACAAATAAGGATAAATGTGAATCCAAAATTTTTTTTTTTTTGCAATGTATGGTCACCAGACCAGAACCCATTTGTGGTATTCATTTATGTCAAACTACTAGATACCAGCAGCCAAATAGGAATTGAAGTGTTTTTCTGAAATATCTATAAGGCAATGCAGTGAGGCTGAAAAAACACATTGCCTTGGTTCTGGGCTGTTCTTTGCCAAGAGAAGCTGCTGTAGAGGCTGCTTCTGTGGACTTTTTAAAGCCTTCACACTCTATCTTGACCAAAATTTATGATCTACATGTGCCAACTGGAATGGCCAAAAATTCCAGAACATTTAGTAAATAAAATAAACACCCAAAAGTATTCACAGATGTTTAATATCAAGTATAAAATAAGTGTGGCTGATACTAATATTTTTAGTTGGACAAAGAATTCTATTTAAAACTTCAACTTCAAGGGTGCTGATTACATAAATTATAAAACCTGCACATTACGGAATATTTTGCATCAATTAAAAAGAGCATTAGAAATATAAAAGCTAATAGAGAAATTTCTTCAAAATATGTTAATAAAAAAAGCAAGTACAAATGGATACAATACTCTCATATAAATTTTCCAAAATTTAGTTAAATATATAAAGTGAAAAGAGAATTTTATGTTTGAAATTTTATCTTGTGCCACTATTTTAAAGTAAAATAAAAATTCATCAGAAATGAACTATTATAGTTACAGATATTATTACAACATAAATCAAATAGGATTTCTCATACTGGAAACTAAGAGTAATGAGGAATTGGATAATTTGTGGAAACTACTGATTCAGTATTTTTCAAAAAGAATTAGTGTAATTCACAATGTAGGGCCCTTCTAGAATTGACCAAAAAGAAATATTAAGAGCTTAGATTTAAATTATAGAACTTTCATAATTATCACCAAACTACCCAGAAACAAATTTAAAATTTGTATTCCAATTTACATATCAACATTTTTCAGAAGTAAATGCTTTGATATCTTCCCTTTAAAAAAAATTATTTATTTATTTGAGAGGGAGCGAGCATTAGTCAGGGGGCAGGCCGGGGGAGAGGGAGAGGGAGAAGCAGACTCCCTACTGAGGAGGGAGCCAGTTGCAGGGCTCAATTCCAGAACTCTAGGATCACAACCTGAGCAAAAGGCAGACACTTAACCAACTGAACCACCTGAGCACCCCTATTTACATTAGTTTTATAATGTAAGTAAAATTTCCTTAACACTCAAAAAAAATTTTTTTAATGTTCTACTTTCTGTTCTGCAAACCGAGGAGAAAGGACCTTTCCCATACCACCAGAAACAGTAGACAATTATCAATAAAGAGCTTCCAAATCTTTGCAAAAGAGCTACAGAGATTAACATGGAACAATCATAAATCAAGAGAACTTGACAATCGATTATAAAAAGCTTCAAGATTACCATGTTCATTGTCACCTTCTCCTTTAGATCATACCCTTCATTTATTTATTCATTTACCCATGTTAAACAAAAAGTGAACAAAATAGAATACCTGACCTCAGTGAGAGAGAAAATAAACATGTATCTAAAGACAGAAACTGAGAAGTAATGTCAAGTAAATTAAAAAGAATGCAATATATACAAATATTAAATCATTACACTGTACACCTAAAACTAATTATAATGTTATATGTCAATTACATCTCAATTTTAAAAAACAGGAAAAAAATTAAAAGACTAAAGAAATCACTTCTACTTCTAGTCAAGAAGGGACCAGGTTTACCCTCAAATTTCTAACTTAAAACAACAGGAAAAAAAAACCAGACAAAATATATGCAACGATGGTTTTCAAAATACTGGACATCAGGTGAAGAAGGACAGTGATCCTACAGAGACAAAAAACTAAGTAATTATGATTGTCCTAGATATATGACCGTAAGAGAATTTCCAGACCACAGAACAGAGAGGAGGAACCCAAGCAGAGGCTGGTGGATAACCTGGCTAGAGATGGAGTTGAGAATCCAGGGATATTAAGTAGTCGAGAGTTTGTAGGATAGAGTACTGGAGAAGGACATGCTAAACGGAAAGAGACTGAGAATCTGCAGAGGGTTCTCTTTAGTACTGATCAGTATATGCATGCTTCAATGATCTGAGTCTAGAGAAAGAGCCACTGCAAAAGGTTACAAGAAATAGGACCTCGCATGCACACAGTGCTGGAAATAGTGTTTGTCACAACCAGCCAGACTTGAAAACCTCATAATTTATGAAATACGGTGTAGGGTTTTCAAAAGGAATTCACCTCATTGGTCAGAAATATAAAGCCATCCCCAAATTCTATGCTGGCCCTTCATTACAAATCCTTTTTTTTTTTTTTAAGGATTTTATTTATTTGTTTATTTGACAGGGAGGAGAGAGATCACAAGCAGGCAGAGAGGCAGGGAGGGTGGGGGAAGTAGGCTCCCTGCTGAGCAGAGAGCCCGATGTGGGGCTCGATCCCAGGATCCTGGGCCGAAGGCAGAGGCTTTAACCCACTGAGCCACCCAGGCACCCCCCTGCATTACAGATAAATGTAAATAATACATTAATAATGTAATGTATTACATTACAGATATTATTGTATTATTGTATCATATTGTATTACAGATATTATTGTATTATTGTAATATTATTGTATTACATTACAGATAAATGTAAATAATACATAAATACAGATAAATCTTAAAAGCAAGATGCAAAAAGATCAGGCTGCTTCTAAGTAATTTAACTGCTCCCACAACAAAACTCAACAATACTGACAGGAACATAAAAATATCCAGCACCCAATGATATAAAATTGCAATGTCTAGCATCCAATCAAACATTACCAAATATTCAAAGAAGCAGGAAAATAGGAAGCATGATGATAAGAAAAATCTTTCAAAGTCAATCCAGAACTGGCCCACATGTCAGAATTAGCAAACAAAACATTAAAACAGGTACTATAATTGCATTTCAGACACACAAAATTTAAGTAAAGACAAAATTTAAAAAAAATCCAAATCAAACATCTAGATGAAAACACAGTGTCTAAGATAAACACTAGATGGGATTCATGAGAAATTAGACACTGCAGAGGAAGAGTGGTGAATTTAATATAAATCCTAGTAGAAACTACCCAAGATGAAATACACAGAGAAAAAAATAATTTAGAAAATAGTAAGAGTAGTAGTGATCTGTGGGACAATGTCAAGTGGCCTAATATACATGTGATTGAATTCTCTGAAGAGGAGAGAGTACAGGACACAAAAAATAATGGCTGAAAATTTCTTAAGTTAGTGAAAATTAAAATCCAACAGATTCAAGAAGCTCAACAAACTATAAGCACGAGAAACATGAAGAAAACTACACAAAGGTACATGAAATTCAAATTCCTCAAAACCAGTGATAAAAAGAAAATCTTATACTAATGTAGTGATCCAAAGGGTCATATGCACCCAAATGTTTATAGCAGCAATGTCCACAATAGCCAAACTATGGAAAGAACCTAGATGTCCATCAACAGATGAATGGATAAAGAAGATGTGGTGTATATATATGCAATTGAATACTATGCAGCCATCAAGAGAAACGAAATCTTGCCATTTGCAACGACATGGATGGAACTAGAGGGTATTATGCTAAGCGAAATAAGTCAGTCAGAGAAAGACAATTATCACATGATCGCTCTGATATGAAGAATTTGAGAGGCAGGTCAGGGGGTTATGGGGGGGTGGGGAAGAGAAATGAAACAAGATGGGATGG
>JAPYYJ010002945.1:0-12126 GCA_028533885.1 Nasua narica | reverse complement strand
TCCGGGGGGTGCTCCCCCCTGCAGCAAGCTCTCCCAGGGGTGCTCCCCCCGCAGCAAGCTCTCCGGGGGGTGCTCCCACCGCAGCAAGCTCTCCGGGGGTGCTCCCCACCGCAGCAAGCTCTCCGGGGGTGCTCCCCACCGCAGCAAGCTCTCCGAGGGGTGCTCCCCCCGCAGCAAGCTCTCCGAGGGGTGCTCCCCCCGCAACAAGCTCTCCGAGGTAACGCTTTGATCAGAACACGAAGGATTGTGTGTCACTCCACGTTGGTTTGGCCGAGAGGGTCTGGAGGTGCTCCCCGCTGTCCCTGGCTCTCCTCCGCCACCCCTGCTTTGCTTCCTCCTTGCCCGGTTGCTCTTTGCGGGCTTCCTAACTTGGCTCCAACTCCTTTCACCCTGACTGCTGGTTCCCCCGTTGGTGTCTCCCACTCCCCTTCTCGTGCCCTCCTCCTCCTCCGTGGGGGAGCTGGCGGCCACCTGGGGGGTCCCCACCTTCCACGCGCAGCTGCAGGGCTGGTTCTTCTCTGCCGTCCCACTCACAGGGTTAAATGCCTGCACCCTCAGCGGGGCGGAGAGGGGGCATCCAGCCCAATGCGAGCTCGCAGCTTCTTGTGTTCCCTCGACCTGCACCCCCTCTTTGATCTCTGCCCTGACGGAATCCTTCCCAGTCCATCTGTGGCCCACGGTCCAAGGCTCAGCCCCATCACTTGTGGGACAGGCCGGCAGTCCCAACCTCCCCCAGCGCACGACCCAGTGCCCCGCAGCTGTGCTCCCGCGTAGCAGAGACGTCCGCGTGGCCCTTGCACGGACTGGGACAGAAGCCGGGACCACTCCCTGGGTCTCGCGCTGTGGCCGGGAGGTGTCTGTAAATGCAGACCTGGCCAGGGCTACGTCTGGTGGAAAACTGTTGTCTGCCCTGTAACTTTGCCGGGTGAGGGCTGATCCGGGGCACGTTCTGCAGAGGCGAATGTGGCTGTACTTTCCAAACGAAAAACTCACACACCCTTAGAGCGCGCATTCTGTGGCAATACTGTCGTAGGCGAGGGGCGGGACCCAGAGCGGCCCAGACGTCGGAGCAGCGCATAGGTCAGCAGAGCCGGGAGGCGTCCCAGAGGTCCACCAGCGGGGACACTGGCTGAACGAGGGATCGTCCGAACAACGGGGTGTGCTGTCACGGCCCCTGGCACCCCGCTCTGTCTGCGCCCAGTCCCCGGGAGCCCTCCAGACCTCCGGTCCGTTTCTGTGCACACCCCCAGCTCTGAGGGGCACTCCCGCCTGCGTCTCCAGGAGCCCCATCTCAACAAGCCACTCGCACGGCACCTTCCCATAGGTCTGCTTCCGGGGACCCTGAGCAGAGACAGTTGTGCGTGGGAAAGTCAGGTGCAGGGCGGTCCCCAGCGTGCTACCATTCACGTGGCCGTGTTCGTGCTTGTGTGTGCTCCGCGGCCACAAAGACCGGGGCCCTGAAGCCCTGAAGCTCCCGGCCGGGGGCGGGCACGGGGGCAGGAGGGGTGGGGACAGAGAGGCTTGCTTCCACGAAACATCGTCTCAGATTTGTTTCTAATGTTGTGCCATATGCACTTACTATGCATTTGAAAAAATGAAAGAATATCAAAACAGACACGTAAAATGCAGGGCTGCAGTGTTGACAGAGGGGCTTAGCTCCTCCCAGCACCGTGCTCTGGGGTGTGGGCTGCCCGGCCGCTGCCTGCACCTCTCACGCCTCTGGGCCGGGGAGCACTTTCTTCTGCCCCGATGTGCCTCCCACACCTGTGCCCTCCCCTGGCCCAGGCGGCGTCCTCTCCGGGGGTCTCTCCTGCCGCCCCCCTGCACCCTCTCAGGCTCAACCCATGCAGGATCTGTGGAGCCAGCCCTCCTGGCCTCTCCTCCTTCCCTAATTCATAGCAACTTCCCTACACAACTCCACCACAACATGTAAAGAGAGAAGATGGCATCCTTAATCCTCAGCATAGCCTATCGTGCACATAACCGACGTTTACTAACTTGTAAATGATTCCAATCCGGTTTTACCTCCAAGGAGCTGAATCTATTGACTGGAGACAGCCGCTCCCGGCCTCCTTGGTAGATACAGATGCTGCCCTTTCCCGGGATCAGCAGTAGGCAAGCGCGTGGCCGGTCCCCAGGGAAGGGAGGCTGCCATGGGCAGCGCCCTGAGAGTGCGTGCTGAGCACTCGCTGAGGAGCGTTGAAGGCGACTGGCACTGTCGTACCTCCCTGAGCTACTTCATGTAGCGTCATTTAGCTGTTACATTGTTTCTTTTAGAAAAATAACACTGTCTCCCCACTGGACCTGACCATGTCCTGAAATTAGCTTCAGTTTTAGGCAAATTAGTTCAAAATAAATAAATGTTAATATAAAAAGTTTTCAGTCAAGGGGCGTCTGGGTGGCTCTGTCGGGGAAGCGTCTGCCGTGGGCTCAGGTCAGGATCCAGGGTCCTGGGTTCGAGTCCCGCCTCGGGGTGCCTGCTCTGCGGGGAGCCTGCTCCTCCCTCTGCCCCGCCACTCTCCCTGCTCGTGCTCTCTCGCGCTGTCTCTCAAATGAATGAGTAAAATCTCTAAATAACAAATAAAAAGGAAATAAGTGTCACAGTCTGTGTGAGTCTGAGAATTGTGCTGATGCTAATTCCTTCTCGCAATTTCTGTTGAGGGGACGCATGCTGGTCCAGACGGCACCCGGGGGAGTCTGTGGGACGGCGCCTGGGGGAGGTGGACAGACCCTGCCCCTCCCAGACCGTTACCCCTTCCAGAACAACGTTCTCCAGCAGCAAGTTAGGGGTGCTGCTGATTGGGCAGGAGAGAATGCGGGGCTTGCTCCCCTCGCTCCCTGTTTCACTTGCTGAGAGCGCTGGGTGAGCGCGCAGACCTGGGCTCCCTGGTGCACAGCTGAGCTCCAAGAGGGCAGCTTACGCTCGCAGAACCCTGGATCTGGAAGGAGCGTGGAGACAGCTGCCACGGGCTCTACCGACGAGAGCACCAAGCGAAGGATTTGCCAGGTTTATACAACTGTCTCATGACACACTGGGGACCCCAACCAACCTGTGTCTCCCGTGTTGGACCTGCCCGTCCATGCCCATGTGGTCTCCACGTGTGGGCCAGCCTGTGCCGGCTCGACCCCGGGCGCCGGACCTCCGAGGGGGCGCCGGGTGCAGGATGCGGATGAGGGGGGCCCTGGGGTGGGCTCGGGGGCTCTGCTCCCTTCAAAGCGAAAGTTAGAGCTCAGCCAGGGATAGTGTCCCTGCTTCCCGGAGGCCGTGACCACGCCCTGGATCGGAGCCCGAGAACGTGGGCCAGTCCGTCCTTTTGTCCTCTTGCTCGTCCCATCACCCTTGCCTGGCTTTTGTCTCTCCCTCCAGGATTTTGGCAACAAGTACTGTGAAAGCCCTTAAAAGCGGGGAAATCTTTAAAAAAGAATTTGTGTATCTAAGAGTTAATAGACAGAATTTGGGGAAAGCGTATCTCAGGGCGGCTGTGAATTCCAAAGCCGCTGGGCAGCCCGTCCAGCCCGATGCCGGAGGAGACCGGGCCGCTCACGACCACCACGGTGCTGGTGGGAGCGCTTCGTCCAGGGCTCGGTCCTCGCGGTGAGCTGCCCTCTCGCCGATCCTCAGCGAGCTCACTGGGCACTCGCGGCTGCTCCACGGCGAGGTTAGGACTGCGCCCGACCCAGTGAGCGGCTCGCACATCTGGGTCTCCCAGGCTGCTCCTCGTCGCTGAGCTGACCCCTCACCAGAGGCAGAGTGGAGGTGGCCGCTGTACTTCTCCCTCAGTTCAGGAAACGCTTTCAGGCTTAACTTCGGGCACACTGGGTCGCCGTCATTTGAGTGATACTTTGTGCTCTATTTAAAGCTAAGAAAACTTTTGGACATTTAAAATTCTCTTACAAATTAGGCACACAGATTACTCTTTTGCCATGTGCCCAGTGCATTTTACTGCTGGAAAGTAAAACTAAACGCGTTGGACAGATTGTCCATCACACGAAAATGATCACGAGTCTACTTGCAATTCCGTCGAAACAGATGTTGCATGGACTGTGTTATGACCCGAGGGCAAACTGCTGCGCCACGACCCTGGAGGCATCGTGCTTGGAGACGTAAGGCAGAGGGGGAAAGACAGATGCTATGTGATCTCACCGATATGTGGACTCCAAAACCAAAGTCCAGAGAAAGAAATCAGATTTGTGGTTACCAGCGGGGAGTGGGGGAGGGGGGATTTGAGGAAGGGGGTCCGGAGACACCAGCTTCCGGTTAGAAGATAAACAAGTGCTGACTGCGGTTGGCCCTGCCGTGGGGTGCACGGGAGAGCTGCTGAGAGTAGACCCCAGGGGTGCCCATCACGAGGGAAAAACACTTCCTCTCTTGCATCTACGGGAGATGATGAACTTACTGTGGTGATCATTTTTTAATATGTGCAAGTCAAATCAATATACTCCACTTTAAATTTATATAGTGCTGCCTGTCCATTATATCTCCATAAAACTGAGAAGGAAAAATAATTTTAAGCTTGAAATGTACATAAGTATCAAGTGAGGATTGACTCTAATAAAAAGAAATAGAAACATAAACTACAATGTTAAAGACACACCTACAGAGAACAAGTTGCATTTAAAAATGTGCAGACATACCATAGAAACAGGGAATCTGATAAAACACTAAGACTGGGCATTTATACAGAGTTTATTCTTTTGTTACATGAAAAGGATCCATTTGTATCCATAGAAAATCTGCTTGCTTTTACAAATGCTACCTGGTATTTTTAATTATTAATTTGCCATCAGCTTTCGGAAGTAGAACAAATCACTTTTGTGATTCAATGAATATGGCACCAATGTTAATGAAAATAAATCATTTTAAACATCAAAAATTTAAAATACTCCCTAATTTATTCATTTTTAGAGAGTGGGGGTGTAGGGATGGGCAGAGGAAGAAAGAGAGAGAATCCCAAGCATATTTGGTCCTGACACAGGGCTTGATCTCACAACCCTGAGATCATGACCTGACCCGAAATCAAGAGTCAGATGCTTAACCAACTAAGCCACCCAGGTGCCCCTTAAAATACTCCTTTAAATCCATCACAAATCCTGTATACAGAAATAGCTATTTACTGATCTCTTATCAAACCAGAATAGAAGCCACACTACTTTTGGAACATTAAGTTTCATCATAAAGTAAGAAAGCTGTTTAGCTAGACAAGAGATAAGTATCTTTTGAGGTCTTTCTATGCAGAAAGATAAGAATCTTTTGAAATTTAAATATGTAGAAAGATGTATTTACATAATTAATATCCAAGTAATGTCTATCATTTAAAACTAAAAATTAGAAATAATTATGTCATCCCTTCCTATAGAACTTAACAGTTGTCCAGGACTTTCAACCACATTTTATTTTAAGCCATGTGTACCCTCGGATGAGTATCAAATCATCCGTTCAATCCTGTATCCATAAAGACTATGAACTCGCTGCGGCATGGCAAGCTGCTGGGCAGATTCTGCTGGGGAAGAAGTCTGATTTCTACCCTCCTAGAACCAGGCATGGAGTCAGGTAAGCCTAGGGATGGGGATATGGGTGGAAAATTTCCAGGCAGAGAGAACGCTATGTTCAGAAGGAGAACATGGGGTGCTTAAGGATTTAGTGGTTCTGAGTTCCCGGAATGAAAAATGAAAGAAAGCCAAAATGATCATTTCTTTCCCCTTCTTGAGAGGGAGAGGAAAAAAGGCGAGTGCTTCCTGACTTTTTCCATCAGTATTTTACCAAATTTAATTTGACAGAGGATTAAAATTCAATGTTTAAAAATGAATTGAGTTATTGCCATTTAATTAGTTGGTAACATTCAAATATATAAACAAATTCAGTAGTTTACATGTTACCTATGTATAATTAAAAATCAAAAGGGAAAACATTTTCTACAAGGAACTCTATCCTCTGACCGTATTTTATACTCTCAGTCCAGGGGTGTGCTGGGGAATGTCAGACGTATAAACAAACATGCTCGTTTCCATGATGTCGGTGGTCCCCACGTGGGAAGCACGGCCCACCAATTTGACTCTAACCGGCTCACAAAGTCCCGAAAATCTAACGACTGGATTCTGCAAAGCAGAACCCATCTGTTCTAGCACATTGTCATCCAGTCTCTGTTAGTGTCTTTGACTTCAATAACTTATGGCTGTGTATAATAAACTTCGTTAGCTAAACTGTAAGATTTCATACGTTTTGACATATTTATACGCTCAGAAAGCTGTTACCAGACACATACAGTCTCCTGGGCACGTCCATCGCCACAGAAACTTCCTCCTGCCTCTTTGTGAGCCCTCCTTCCTAGCCCTCCAACCCACCCCGCACCTAGGCAGCCTTTGATCTTTTTTCTGTCACTACGGATTAATTTGCATTTTCTAGAGTTTACATCAGTAGACCCGTACATTCTGTGCTCTTGGTGTGGATTTCCTCACTCGGCGTAACTGTGCTGATCTTCACCCATTCGCTGTCACGGAGGAGTGGTGCTCCGTTGACTGGATATGTCCCGCTGTGTCCCCCAGTCACCTGCTGACGGACCCTGGGCTGTTTCCAGTTTGGGGGCTGCTGCCTGGAGCTAATAGAATCGTTCTTGGGCAAACCGAGTGGAAACAAGTTCTCAGCTATTTTGAGTAAATACCTAGGGATGGAACGGTCAGATCTTCACGCCGGTGTATGTTTCTTTGAAGAAGTGACTGTGCTCCAGAGCGGCTGTGCTCCTTGACCTTCCTCAATACGAATGCATTAAGTTCCAGGTGAGTCCGTCTACATCCTGGCCACTGCGTGGTATGACCGATCTTTTTAACGTTAACCATTCTCACAGATATGGAACCTCACAGGGATTTTAATTTTCGTTGACCCAGTGACTAGTGTATTGAGCATCTTTTCAATCTCATCTGTTCTTTGGTGAAATGCCTGCTCCAGTCTTTTAAAATCCTTTTCTCCCCCTCAAATGAGGATCTTGTTCTATTCCAAATGTAAGTTCTTTATTCAGAGATGGAGTTTGGAAATTTTCCCCCTGGTCTGAGAGTTATCTTCTCATTCTTCTAACATTTTTGTTGAAAAGCAGCACAATTTAATTTTGATAAAGTCCAAATATCAATCCAAATATCAATGCTTTCTTTTATAGATTATGCTTTTGATGTTGTATCAAATAACTCTCTGCCTTAAGCATGGCTACAAAGATATTTTCCTTTGTTTTCTTTTTTATAATTTTATTTTTTCCAGTGTTCCAAGAGTCATTGTTTATGTTTTCTGACACTTCTTAGTGTTTTAGGTTTCACATTTAGATGTCATTTATTTTGCATTAATCTCTGGATATAGCGCAAGATATGGATCAAAAGTTATACTTGTTTTTTTGTTTTGTTTTTGCATATATTCAATTTTTCCAGAATCACTGTTGGAAAAATTATCCTTTCTATACTGAAGTTTGTAACTTTGTCAGAAATCAGTTGTTCATACATGTATGGGTCTATGTCATAACGCTCTACTCTGTTTTGTTGATCCTTCTATTTTTTTCAACAATACTGTCTGTCTCGGTTGTTTTTATAATGAGACCTTAAATCAGATAGTATTAGTCTTCTAACCTTGTTCTATCATTTCAAAGTGATTTTGTCTATTTTAGTCCTTTGCAAAAATTTCCACATGGATTTCATAATCTGTTTGCCAATGTCTACAAAAATACGTGCCCATATATCGATTGAGAATGTGTTGAATCTACAGGTCAGTTTGGAGATAATTAACATCTTAAAAATATCGAGTCTTCTGACACATGAACATGGTAAATACCTTTCTCCATTTACTCATGACTTCTTCAATTACTTCCAATGTTTTATAGTTGTAAGTGGACAGGCATTGCACTCATTTAGTTTGACCGATCTCTGAGATCTCATGTTTTTGTTATTACATATGGTATCTTAAATTTCAATTTCTGATGGTTCATTGCTAAGTGCATAAGTACAATTCGTTTTCGTATATTGATTTTATATTCTGCAATCTCACTAAATTCATTATTTGTAGTAATTTTTAATAGGGTCAGTTGGATTTTTTACATAGATGATCACGTGGTTTATAAATAAAGGGACAATTTTGCTTTTATTTTTCCAGCTTCAATACTCTTTTCCTTGCCTCGTTGCACTGGTTGGAACTTCCAATATAATGCTGAAGAGGAGCAATAAGGGAATAGTGTCTCATTCTATATCTTAGGGGGAAACATTCAGTCTTTATCATTAAGTATGTTGTCAGTTGTAGGATTTTTATAGATGCCCTTGATCAGTTTGAGAAAGTTCTATTGTGTTCTTATTTCCCACTTGTATTTTTATTGTCTTTCTTTCTGACAGACTTCCTTTAACATTTTGTATATTGCAGGTCCCTTGGTGGACAATTCTTTCCAATTTATATGTCTGAGAAAGTATTTCTTGTACTTTTGTTTTTGAAAGATATTTTTACTGGGTATAGAATTCTAAGCTGGTAGTTTTTTTCACTTCAGTATGGTAAACACAGGGATCCATTGTCTGTTCATTTATTTTAATTGTTTCTTACAAGAAATCTACTGTCATTATCAATTTTGTTCCTCTAAGTGTAATATTTTTTTTTCTGGCTGTATTTACAATTTTCTCTTTTTCACTGAGTAAGACAATTTGACAATGGTGGACCTTGGTATAGTTTTCATTTTACTTATGAGTGGGGTTCATTGGGCTTCATCAATATGTTGCCTCATAGAGCTTTACACATTTGGAAATTTTTGGCATTATTATTGTTTTGCCCTTATTTTCGGGACTCCTAGTACAAGTATATATATATCTTCTTGAGGTTGCCTTATAACTCACTAATGAGTTGTTTATTTTTAAAAATCCTTTGTTCTCTCTGTATTTTCTCATAGAAAGTGGCTCTTGTTAGGTCTTCAAGTTCACTGATATCTTTTTCTTCAATGTATAATCAGCATCCATGTATTTTCCATCTTACACATTATAGTTTTTATCTCTGAAGTTCTATTTGGATGTCTTTTATATCTTCATGCCTCTGCTTTACTTTTGGAACATATGGAATACAGTTACAAAAACTGTTTTAATGCCATTTTCTGCTATTTCTAACATCCGTATCAGTTCTGGGCAGTTTTACTGGACTCTTCTCTTTATAGGTTCTACTTTCCTTCATCAGCGGATATGCAGCAATCTTTCATTATATTCCATATATTGAATATTTTACTCTGTGCCATACTGAATATTTTTTATATCCCTATAAATATTCTTGTATTGAATTTTGGGATTCAATTAAACTAGTTGGGGCAGTTTAACCCTTTCAGTTCCCACTTTTGAGATTCTCAAGGTGGGATGAAAGTAGCACATAATTTAGGGCTAATTATTTCTCACTTCTGAAGGCAAGAACTTTCTGTGTACTATACTCAATGTACCCTGAATGCAAACCACACTACAAGCATACCACCTCACATTCATTGGGATGACTGCCATAAACAAAATTAACCACTATTGGTAAGGAGAAACTGAAAACCTTGTACCCACTTGGTGGAAATGGACATGGTACATCCACTATGTAAAACAGTGTGATGGGTCCTCAAAAATTAGACATAGAATTGCCATGTGATCCAACAATTCCACTTATGGGTATTTACCCAAAAGGACCGAAACCAGGGTCTTTAGGGGGGATTTGTTCACGTATGTTCATACCAGCATTATTTATAATAGCTGAAAATGGAAGCAAGCCAACTGTACATTGATGGATGGATGTAACAAAATGTGGTATATCCATACAATAGAACAAGATTCAGCCTTATAAAGGGAGGGAATTCTGACACCTGCTTCAACATGGATGAACCTCAAGGACGTTATGCTAAATGAAATAAGCAGTCGCAAAATGACAGTACTATGATATTCCACTTATATGAGATACTGAGTGTAGTCAAAATCATGGAGACAGAAAGTAGAATGGTAGTTTCCAGGGGCTGAGGAGGGGGGGAAATAGTTAATGTTTAATGAGTATAGAGTTTTGGTTTTGTAAGGTGTAAAGATCATAAAAGGTAAATCCATTTTTTAGGGAGATGGGTGTTGGTGGTAGTTACACAAAATTGTGACTGTATTTAACATCACTGAACTGTGCACTGAAAACTAATTCAGATTGCAAATTTTACTTGATGTGTATTTCAGTACAATAAAATTCAATTAGCCAACATATAGTACATCATTAGTTTCAGATACAGTGTTCAATGATTCATTGGTTGTCAACCTGTAATGTAGCGTTTGTTTCAGGGATAGAATTTAGTGATTCGTCAGTTGTGTATGACACCCAGTGCTCATTCCATCATGCACCCTCCTTTTTTTTTTTTAAGTTTTTTTTATTTATTTATTAGGAAAGAGAGAGAGTGAGAGAGAGCATGAGAAGGGAGAAGGTCAGAGTGAGAAGCGGACTCCCCATGGAGCTGGGAGCCCGATGTGGGACTCGATCTCGGGACTCCGGGATCATGACCCGAGCTGAAGGCAGTTGCTTAACCAACTGAACCACCCAGGCGCCCAATCACGCACCCTCCTTAATGCCGTCACCCAATTACCCCATTGCTTTATCAAATACATTATTAGACCTCTAAAAAGTAAAATAATTAAGAACGATGCATGTGGATTTTCTCACTGCTCTTTGGAATGAATACAATTAAACAACTTATTAAACTTAATAATTACAGAAAATTTCTATTATTTTTTCTATTTTGCAATAGCTTGAAAACCAGACTGACACTGTTTCCTTTTATACCCTTAGTGATACAAGTTCCATAAATTAATCTGTCTGCTGAGTGAAATGGTGCCCTCCTTGATGTGGGTGGGCCGCATCAGGTCCGTCGAAGGCAGGAGCAGAGCAAAAGGCTGGCCATCGCCTGAGTAACAGGGCTCTCTTCTTGCCTGACCGTCCTTGAGCTGGGACCTTGGCTTTTTCTCTCCTTCTGAACTCTGACCAAAACACTGGCTCTTTCCGGGTCTTGAGCCTGCTGGTCGTGAGACAGGAAGGACACCAGACCTCCTGGTCCTCAGGCTGTGTAGACAGGCTGGACCCGAGCCACCGGCTCTCCCTGCACATCCTGAGCCTGGCCGGCCCCCCGCCGCGGGAGCCGCTGCCGTCCCAGATCTCTCTCCATGGATGTTCTATTTCTCCCGGGAGCCCGGCGGCCACATCAGGTCTGCCACGCACTTGGGAAAACAGTCCGAAATTGACTAGAAAATAAGGCCTCTGAGCCCTTCTTATGAGGCTGCACATCTTAGGACGTCTCGCAAAGCCAGGCCTTATCCCTAATTTGCGGCTGTATTGAAAAGAAAGAAGAAACTTCTGGACTCTTTCCTGGGATTGCACTTTGCAAGGTTACTCTTGCTCAATACTGGGAGTCGTATTTACATCTGTCTTGCGAGCGGGGCAGTTTATAATTACTGGAATTCTTCTGCCCTTTTTGACTCAATAACGAATTCCATCATAACACGAGCACGCAGGCAGACGCCGAGCGAGCGGGGAGCCCAGAGCTGCTTGGCCGGCGGGCCTCGCCTTTGTCTCCGCGCTCAGATTCCTGCCTAATTACAAAAAGATTGTGTAAATGTCAGTCACATGGGTCTGTTTGTGAAACCCCATCGCCATGTGTGCGCCTCCCCGGGGAGCCCACGGTGATTCAGCACCGCGCCGAGTCCCTCCCGAAGGACACGATTTGGGGCAGATGTGGGTGAAAAGCTGCGGCAGCGCCTCCCTGACTGCGATGCTCCCGGTTTAACGGGGGCCCGGCCGCGCCTGCCGCGCTCACGTCCCGCCGGGCCCGGTGGTTCCAGAAGGCCCCGGCGTTCAGGGGGTCGAGCGCGAGAGCGCGGCGTGAGAAAAGTGAAAGCACTTGTCCTCGGTGCCGCGTCCAACAACACGCGCACGCACAGAAGGTCTCCCTCGAAAGACGTTGTTCTCGGCTCTGCCAAGTGCGAAGTCCTTGGGGACGCTGAGAGGGTGCGCGACCTCCCCCACAGATTCCCAGCTTCCGTGGGGGCCATGTGAGCAGCTGCCTGGTGGCCCGGCGATCCGAGGCAGAGGAGCACGGACGCCCCGCTGCCCCAGGAAGATGGGCCAGCTGTCCT
>JAPYYJ010002944.1:0-12130 GCA_028533885.1 Nasua narica | reverse complement strand
GAGATCCCGGAGTGAGAAATCTTTCTCCTCAGGGTGATTTCATGGGTGTTCAGCGTGTTCTGGTAGATTTCCAGCTCACTTTTGGGGACCGGTTGCTGCAGGATCTCTTACTTCTCCGCCATCTTGCCCCCTCCCCCTAAATAAATATTCTTGATCAGTGAGCAAAGGAACACAAATTCCTACCCAATACGGTTGTTGTGAAAGCCAAATATACAACTGTGAATTACAGACTATTTGCAAGAGTTGAGAGGTCATTCTTCCCATTCTCCTCTGTTATGCTCTGCTTTTCTTTTAACTCCTTCATCCTTTCTGCTGCCTTCCCATCTGGTCTCCTTTATTCCCCTCCTCATTTCTTCCTCCTTTATTTGATGCCCTTTCATTCTCCTCTTTTACTTTTAATTATACTTATATTATTTATATATTATATTATATTATATCATATTATACACAGAAATTCTTCTTGGGGATCCAGGATGACTGGATGTTATATGTTTGGCCTTCACAACCCTTTTGGGTAGGAATTTGCATTCATCTGCTCATTGATCAGGGACGGCCACTTCTGATTTAAATATATGTCATACATGCAACCTTGCACTTTTGATTAAATTTAACATGTATTCATGATACATTTATTTAACTTACTTTGATAGACCATTTTGTGTGACAGAAATCCTTGGTTCTGAAATTGCTCACATTGATCACAAAAATGCACCACAATAAAGTGACTTGGAGCATGTTTTCATTTCAAGGGACAGTCATGTCACATGCAATTTTAATCAAGTTAGGCAAAGTAACTGCTCTAGGACAAGACTGTCGAAAAGTGAGCTTGTGACCATCTTTCTTTCTCTCACAGGCCTGCTGGATAACACTGTCATATACTCAGGTTTAGTAGCACTGTCTGTGGGTATTTCTGGGTTGTTGATTTTAAACAAAATTATGCAAACAGTGTGCAGGGGGTGGGAGGAGTGGAGACAGAGATGTACTATATGAAAGAATCTGAGAGCAATCTTGAAGACTCTACCTTTTTAAACTTGTGATTGGTAGTTTCAAATATGCAGTATTTATTAGGTAAGATCATGCAAACTTCTCATGGAAGATATTGACAGAGGGGTAGATGGTGTGCCTCTGCAATGCTGGTCTCTTGCCTTTTTTTTTTTACCTTGAAATGCAGATATGGGAGAGGGGGTTGGTGAGGGATGCTAAGAGAAGATGAGGTTGATCATGGTAGCCTTCTTTAGGCAAGGGCACAGGAGGCCTCCTCTGTGTGAAAGTATCTCCTACTCACATTTCAAAAAGACATTCATTTGGGTGAACTAACTACTATATTAATTTTTTACTACTTAAATTTGTGAACATCTTTCATTCTTGAAGGTGGCAGCCTCACTGATGCATTAGTCCAAACAGGTTTGCTTAGTGCACGTATGTGTGTGTGTGTACATATATATGTACATAGGTACACACAAATACTTATACACACACACATATATATAGCTTATATATATTAGATATCAGACATATCAGCTACATTAGCTTATAAACACACACACACACATATGTACATATACACATATACACATACGTACCATATCCTCTACTGGACCGAGAGAAAATGACATAAAGTAAGGATGAGAGTATTCTTTTTTTTTTTTTTTTTAGTTTTTAAAGATTTTATTTATTTTTCATGGAGAGAGAGTGTGTGTGTATAAGCAGGAGGAGCAGCAGGCAGAGGGAGAAGCGTCCTGGTTGAGCAGGGAGCTCAGTCCGGGACTTGGTTCCAAGACCCTGGGATCATGACCCGACTGAAGGCAGACGCTTAACGCACTGAGGCACCCAGGCGTCCCAGGATGATGATGTTCTTTAAACAATTAAAAGGTAAAAACTTCAGTCTCTTTACACATAGTCTCCTACAACCGTGTTCTGCAAGCTTGCCGGAAAAACTGGGATCGATTTGGGAGCCTCCTCAGGCTAATAGAGAGGAAGTACCAGACTCTGAACAGGCACAGGGACTCCTTTGGCCTCTACATCATCCTTGTGCTGACGATCGGCCCTTCGCCTCCAGTTAGTGCCCAGTTCCACTTCCCAGCCTCCGCACTGTGAGCATGACCTCAGCTTGGTAACCTAAGTTTAATTCTACTCCTGTGACTGCTACATAACATTTTGAATGGGAGTAACAATCCCTGGCCATTAAAAGATCGTTATTGACTTGTTTGTTTTTAGATTGAGGGGTGAGGGTTCAAGTTCTTGCCACTGACTTTCAAGAAGTGTCTATGTACACAAAACTGCTACATATTTCATCACTATGAGATGATGAAGCCTGCTTTTGCTTTACTATATAAATCTAAATAATGCTTGTATATCTTCTATCATTAGCTTTTAAAAATCACTCATTATACAGTTAAATTTATCTTTGTTTTCTGAGAGAATGGTTCATTGATCTAGAAATTAAGCTATGTAATTACCTTAATGGGTAATTTTTGTTACTAACTTATCTGTGCAGGGATCCTTTATCATTTGTAGACATAAGAAGCTATATATTCCTCCTGGATTACATTTGCATCAATTATTGAAAATGGAATCAACTGATTATATACACAGGGCCACAAGATTCTTAGATTTTACACACATGTTTTGAATTAGGCTAGTACTGTGGACTAAATGTGTCCCCCCTAAAATTCATATGTTGAAATCCTAACCTCCAAGGTAAGGGTCCAAGGAAGTGGGGCCTTTGGGAGAGGATCAGGCTGTGAGAGTGGAGCTCTCACAAAAGCTCTCACAAAACAGAGAGATCTTCCCTTCTTCTGCCATGTGAGGTTACAGTGAAAAGAGGGCCATCTATGAACCAGAAAGTGGGCTCTCACTAGACACCAGATCTACTAATGCCATGGTTTGGACTTCCCAACTTCCAGAACTATGAGAAATAATGTTTAGAAGCCAGTCTATGATATTTTGTTAGAACAATCCACACAGACTAAGACAGATATCTATTACCAGATTTCATTGCTCTAGAGTGCCCTAACCCAAATCTATGCCCTTTTTGGTAAATATGCATTTTCTCTTTGATAGAGTATAGACAGATTCTGCCTTGCTGCTGGGTGTCTGATTTCTGAGACAGCAAACAGACTTGAACCTGAACTGTCTTATCACAAGCTGTATGTTATTTCTGATCTACCATTCATAAAGATTGAGCATGTTCGGAAACACTCTCTCATAAAAGTATAACGAATATATATAAGACAGTTCTTGGTCAGTCCCACAGGTGTCGAACTTAAGTAATATAAACTTTAAAAAGAAAAAGGACAAAGAGGAGGAGAAGGAGAAGGCGAGGAGGAGAAGGAGAAGGTGAGAAAGAAGAAAAAAACCCTTCCCTCTCTTGAAGATAAGGTTCCTGTTATGGTTTTGATTTTGCCAAGCATGGACATCTCTACCAAGACTCAGAAGGAGAAAGCCACCAATAGGAGGAGGTGTCTATACATATGGCTAGTAGATATTTTTGCAGGCAGGTTAGCCAGGGAATTCTGAGGCTTGAATACAGCAACAGTGGAGGTTTCAATGCCCGGGTTCTAGGTCATACATGTTGACCTATGTGAGAAGACAGCAATGGGGTTTCTACCAGAACTGTTCTATGTCTGAGCATTTCTCTTACCTATTATTTTTCCTGGTCATATAGCTATGAAATCACTTTTCTGGCCCTTAAGGAAATTCTTTAAGCTGCCTACACTTTTAAATAAATCCTTTCCCATTTAAACTAGCTGGATCCTATTATCTGCAGGTAAGAGTCCTGACTGAATGCACTATTCTGAGACACCATCTCTACCAGCAATCCAATGACTCACATATTATTACTGTTATAGGGAAGTTCAAGTACAACAGAATCAATGGTGTACTTCTTGGATTCTGGTGAAGGAAAAGTCCACCAATATCCATTATAGTAGCGTGATTGGGAGACAAGGTAGTGCCACACTATTCAGCACAACTCAGAGAGTCAACTACTTGAGGTTTTCTCTTTTTTCTCTCTTTTTTTTCTCTTTTAGACCAAGCCTTATTCATCCATTTCAAGCAGACTCACAACAGCAGATACTGCCCTGGGATGAACCTGAAAGCAGAACTGCTCTACGGAAGAAGCTAGGACAGTTCAGTGCTTATTTCAAAAACCAGAGAATACAGAGAATTCATATTCTGCCTTTAGAAATTATTTCCACCCTCATTCATAATATATCAAATACCCTCTTTTTGTTCAAGTGTTTCAACTCTAGAAGTGAAATAACAACACCTGATTATCTCTTGATGGTGCCATAAATAAGTATAATGATCATGAATAAAAATTCCAGGAGTTTACTCTGTGATAGGTACTCTTCTAGATGCTTTATTTTCACTAGCTGTTTAACCTTCACAACTACCTTAGCTGTTGTAATGAGCATACATTTATGCTCATTTTACAGATGAGGAAACTTAGATAAGTCAAGGTCATACGTAAAAGATTCTAAAATTTGAATCCAGACAATTTGCCCCTGAATCTACACCTTTCATCATTCTGCCTTACTGTAAGTAAACTAAATTATTATATAGTGCGCTAAAGATAAAAAGAACAGAGAAATGCATTGAGAGTAACATGGAAAACAGAGTTTCTGATGTCTAGAAGCTATGAAAATGGCACCAGATAATTTTGAGATTTTATAGTGAGGTACTGTTTTTCCTTTAGACTGTATGTACAATTAGGAAATCTAAAATTTATTGATTATGGTAATAGATATGTTTTCATCTCTATATTAGAAGCTTGAGGTTAGTTATGTAGGGGTCATATTAATATTAGATGTGAATGTGATTCCCCTTTTTCAAAAAGAGTTTACATTTAGATAAGAGAACAAAATATATATGTCCAGGACAATAGCAAGCTCCTAAAGAGTAACAGTCACATTTCTTCTTAAAAACTCCATATTTCCAACCCATTATGTCTGGAACTTAATAGATAAACAATGTTTGTCAACTGGATAAATATCAGTCATGTTGTAATAATATGCTCTAAAAATTTATAAGTGTAAGAATTTAATAGCACCTAGAATAACCAAGATTTCAGGAAAAAGGTGGAACTTGGACTTTAAAGGCTGGCTGAGATTTGGATAGGAGGAGAGAGAAGGTGGGGGTGTCTCAAGTGAGGAAACAAAGCAAGTGAGCCTGAAGAGGTGGAATGGGTAACATAATCCTCTAGAGCAGCTACTGGGGTGTCCTGTCGGCAGCCATTCATTTGTTCGAAGGCTAGGTAGGCAGCTGGATATTTGGAAGGCAATATATTAGGCCATTATGACTGGCACATTGTTTTTTAAATGTTCTTTGGAAAAAAATTGAGCCAGTTTGAAGCAGTAATTTTCAAGCTTCATTAACTTTTAATGGTCAGTTTTAGAGATATTCTGTGAAAGTGTGAGAATTGTGGGAAGAATTACTGTCAATGCACTGTCAGGAGAAGCACTATTTACTGTATTGTTTTTATTTTATGAAGAGAGAGAGAATATCTGGAATATGCTAATAAAATCCATAATTGCTCTGTAGTTATTTCCCTCCCCCAAAACAATGATGCTGCCAGGGAAATAAATTACTTCAGGAATCTTGATGATTAAACAGAAAGAGAAAATGTCCATGGTAGCAGACTGATTTTGATGCCTGACTACACAAATATGGGTCAGTTGGATCAGGCACTTCTGAAACAGTGGACTAATTTCAGAAATAATTATGATTTGTCTTCTCAAAATTTCCTCTTCAAATAATCTTGGTAATTGACCTTACTATTTCATTGCTATGTCAGTTTAATCCACTACGAATATTTGTGATTCCTTTGCAGAACAGAAAATATAGTTTTAAATTAAATTTTGGGGGTACCCTCACACCTACGCCTGGCTGGTACAGGCCGTTAAGTGATTGGCTCTTGGTTTCAGCTCAGGTCATGATCTCAGGCTCCTGGGATGGAGACTCACATCAGGCTCCACACTTGTCAAGAAGTCTGCTTCAGGATTCTCTCTCTCTCTGCTTGCTTGAGCACTCTCTCTCTCAAACAAATTAATTAATTAACTTGTTATCTAGGGGGGCAATTGCAACTTAGTGTAAGATGAAAATTATGGAGTGACAGAAATCCCACCCCCAACCCTCCCTGATGCCGCCACTCCCTGTTCTCTGGAGCCACTTGCATCCGTTTCTCTGCAAAGCTGGTCTTTGTGCTGTCCTTTCTCCCCTTTCCCTCTGCTTCCTTCCCTGTGTTCCATGATGCTATGTTGGATGAGGTTGTTTAAAGCATCTATGATATTGCGAAGCAATGAAGAAGAATTCTATTACTATAGCACTTTTACTCTAAGGACGCTTCCAGCATTATGCTATTTCCATTTCTCCAAATTTTAAAACCAGTAAGCCATTTCCTGGGAATCTACCCATTCCTACCTCACCAAATTTTAGCCAGTTCCCTTGATGTTGAACAAAGGTATATCTTTTTTAAATGAACTGACGTGGTGGGGTGTTACCCGCATCCATAAGCAGGATATTGTCCAAATTTGGGACCATAATACTTTTTGGTAAAATAAGACATTTTTAGAATATGCAATTCTGTCTGTTTATATGTGAAAGCAGACTGTTACTCTATTAACAATTGCATTATCTCTGTAACAACACTTGGGTATTAGTTCACAGGTAAATAGGATGCATTGAAAGCTCTATTTATTACAAAGGAACTCAATGAAATTAATAATCCATAAAATAAAAATGTATTCATTACATTGAGCTTGACATGAAGAAAAATGATTGGTTACTCAACATCTCTATTAATGGTAAGTCAAGTGAGAGTTATGGTAAATTAAAAGAAGTTGATCTTAGATTATATTTTAGACTGATTTTTTCAACAGTGAGTATTGTTATACTTGAGATGACCTGTGGAATATCTTTAAAAGAAAGATTGACACATATTTTTATAGTTTACAGTCTTCCATGAAGATCGATTAATATATACCTGATCTTATTACACACACATACCTGCCACACACAAAACTGAGGCAGTTTTTAAGAAAAAGTATAACAAAACAAGATATGAAAAGTAAAAACTCAAAATCAAGGAAAGAATATATTATTGCTCCTACACAGACTAAGAATGTTTTTACTAAATTGACATTTGGTGCAAAGCAGTCTGTTTATATTCACAGTCATTATTTAAAAAAAAAAAGGCTCTATAAAACTCATTATTTGATCAAAGTTAAGATACCATAAAGATTGTTGTTTCTTATAAATGTAGTTACCTGGTAAGGATGGGAGGTCTGACAGGCATTGGTATTCTCATAAGACAACATATTTTAAGTTAAACATATACATCACCTTTTCTGTCTCTAACAAATATGTCTATAACAAAATAACAAACCTCAGGTGGTTTCTGTTAGTTGGGTTGCTATGGCACAAGATGCCAGTGGTCCTGAGCTGACTACAAACTACCTCACAGTGTATTCACCCATCCTGTCAGTCAGGCTGCTACTGCAACTGAGCCTAGCTAGATGGCCTTCATTGGAAAATGACTGAAAACTACAAAGGGCTGACAAAATGAATGAGAAGCTGGAGAACCAGGGCCTGGATAATGGGTTAGATCATGGAAGCCTCCTGGGAGTTGGGCATTAGAAAGGACAGTAGTGGTCAGCAGCAATCTGGTCAGACTATGCCACCGCCATTGTGATGAATGTGATGTCCCCTTCATCTCTGTGTCACTTGTTTAAGATTTAGAGTTCTAGGAGCGCCTGGGTGGCTCAGTCAGTTAAGCATCTGCCTTCAGGTCAGGTCATGATCCTAGAGTCCTGGGATGATCAAGTCCCACATGGGGCTCTCTACTCAGTAGGGAGTTTGCTTGTCTCTCTTCCTCTCCCTCTGCCCTTCCCCCTGCTCATGCTCTCTCTCTCTCTCAAATGAAGTGTCTAAAAAAGAAGAAGAAGAAGAAGAAGAAGAAGAAGAAGAAGAAGAAGAAGAAGAAGAAGAAGAAGAAGAAGAAGAAGAAGAAGGAGATTTAGAGTCCTAGATAGAATCAACTGACTGTCTAGATTAGACCATGAGCTCACTCCAGATTAGCTCTTTCTCCTGATGTAAATGACACCTTGTTCGGCTCAGTCGGAAAACCTTAAAATGATTCTTAACACTTCCCTCTCTCTCACTTCACAAATGCACCAACAGATCCTGTAGTTCTATTTTCAATATCTATCTTATATCCAACCACTGCTCAATAGTTGGGACAGTCAAGGTTCTACCCATGCACTTACTTATCGTCTACTCCATTTATAACATGAGTCCTGCCATCTTGGCCAGTTGGATCATGAGCCCTTTGAAAAAGCATGGAGGCGAATGAAGAAATAGGTTGAGTTTCTTCAGGGTGAGTTATATCTATTGCAGTGGGAGCTTTTGGTTTCAGGATTCACATGGGACATAACTATACTTCTAGGGCCATTTGAAAGGGCTATCTTCTGTCCTTTGTCAAATCTTGATATAACTAATTTTCCAATCTTATTTCTTTGACCATGGAAGCCAAATTATTAGCCATGACATGAGATGGCCTTAATGAGACCATCTCTTCATCCAGAAAAAGTATGTAATGGGCATGTTCTCCTTGAAATGCTCTTTCCACTGTCTCTGGGGATTATTCCTGAGATATAACAGCACAATAGGGTTACCATGTTATGCAGAGTCATTCATAGATCTGACTTGAAGTTTTTCGATTTCAATCAATTTCTAGAGAATTATCTGTGAGGCTAAAAGAGTGGCTGTAGTTTGTTAAAAGTAACTTTGGGAGATGATGTAAGCCTTCAAGGCTAATGTTGGAATGCTTCAGCACCTATCCAATTCTATGGCTAAATGGATCTGGTAGTATCCAGTTTATGTTGGGTAGCTCAAGTCACATGATCAGATGTTGTTGCCAGAATCCAGTGGCAATCCAGAAGCTATATCTTGAAAGGAGAATAATTAATTTGCCAATAATAGAATGGCTTTGCTCTGAAACTCTAGAGTTCTCTACTGTGATTCTCTTTTCGGGCCTGCCACATGATCCATGCCACATTCCTAACTGCCAAACACTGAAATATGAGTTGATCTGCTAGGTCATCTTGTCCAAGTGGAAAGGCTGCTGAGAACAATCTGCACTGCTGCTTAGACCATATGAGAAATGCCAGAATTTGCTTATAATTAAAGATCTGGAAATAATGTAGGATATGGTGATGATGACTGAGAGGAAATGGCTCCCTTTGAAAAGCCATTCTGTCTTAGGTAAGGGAATTATAAATCTTCAATCAAAACAGAAAGAGCCTCATTGGACAAGTAAGTGGGAGTTACTTGGGAAGGAAGTGAAAGTTGGTATAGTAAGTTCAGGGTATTCAGAATTTTTTTTTAAAGATTTTATTTATTTATTAGGAAAGAGAGAGAGTGAGAGAGAGCATGAGAAGGGAGAAGGTCAGAGTGAGAAGCGGACTCCTCATGGAGCTGGGAGCCTGATGTGGGACTCGATCTCGGGACTCCGGGATCATGACCTGAGCCGAAGGCAGTTGCTTAACCAACTGAGCCACGCAGGCGCCCAGGTATTCAGAATTTTATCAGAAGACACTATCTCCTGAAATCTATCCAGGGCCACTCATGAAGTCTTACACTAGAGTGTGAGAGAGTAAGAAAATTTTGATGTAAAATTAGAATTTTTATCACCATGAAATTAGAAGTTTAATTTCACTAGTTGTCTTGCCAAGCTTTTGAAAATATTTTTCTTTTAAACAAAGTTCTATACCTTAGGTGTGGTAATGGAACACACAAACCTATACATATAATAAAATTGCAAAGAGTGAAATACATACATACACACACACACACACATAAACACAAGTAAAACTGAGGAAATCTGAATAAGACTGGCAGATTATATCAATGCTAATATCCTAATTATGACACTAACTATACTATAGTTTTGTCAAGTGTTATCATTGAAGAGAAGTGGGTAAATGGCACATGGGATCTCTCTGTATTATTTCTTGCCAGTGCATGTGAATCTATATTCATCTCAATAACAATTTCAGTGAAAAATGCTGTCATAGTAAAATCTTCCATTTTCATTCAACACTGCCTCTTGACATGATATATATGTCATCAGCTCTTAAACTTAGGTCTAATCTGGGTTTTTCTTCTGATGTCTAGACTCATACCCACCTGCCTATTTTCATTTTATGTGTATGCTTCATAATGATCTCAAAGTTAACATGCTTGAAATTGAACACTGATGTTTTCCTCTGAGTCCGTACATTTCCTGAACTCCCCTATTTTAGCAATAGCAACACTATCCTATAAATAGCCAAGACAGGAAAAGAACATAAACTAAAAAAATTCACTGCACATTCAACTTTTCTAACATTTTTTAAAAACTGAATTTATGAATTTTTTAAAAAATATTTTTGAGAATCAGAAGATGATGGCTGATTAAACCAACACATATGATTTTGCTGCACCCAAAAACTCCACTAAAACTATAGTATAGAGAATATTCTTTTAAAGATATGAACTCACAAGATTAGAAATAACAAAGAGGAAAAATCAGTAACACAGTCTCCTGAAACTAAGGTGAGACTCTACCTATGATTGATATAAAAATCATTGCTATAAATATGAGTTAATACAGTTTTTCACTATGAGTGAAAGGGGACAAAAGGGATAAAAGGACCCAATGGAAAAAGCAGCAATTCTTGGGGGTACCATCCAAGACTCAAACTGAAAGTACAATTACATGCCAAAGTTGAAATTATTATTTGAGACAAGTGCAAGATTTCAGAAAGAAGTTTTATTACATTAAATTGAGGAAATCTACAAAGAGAGTTCTTTCCAAATTACCACTTGGGTAGTTCCATTTTAACACAACATTTAATAGACTCAATTGCTTATGAATTTGGAGTCCTTTCTGTATGGGGCCAGAGAATAGTGATGGATATGGGGACCAGCTCAATTGTGTATCTTTTCTTAACCAGGGTACTTGATCCTGGCACTACTGATGTTCTAGAACTGGCAATACTCAGGCATGGTGATCAACTATCTGACTACTTTCTCCCAGGAACTAGAGATATACTGAGGCATAAAAGGGACTTTGAGTAATGGTTAGAACATTATTTGGAGATACTATAGGGATGGCAAGGACCAAGGTAGTGATGGCAACCCATGGCAACCAAAGGTTGTTTAGAAACTTGGGTCAGCGGTCTCACTGCTCCAGAATTTGTAAGGGAACAGGAACTGGGAAGCATGTGCCACTAGATAACCATGTGTCAACAAGTAGTGAACCTGTAACTTCATATCCTGCATAGAAAAACTTATTTTATGGCATTTACCAGGAACCCTGGAATGGGACTTGCAAGCTTAGAAGCATAGCTGAACCATATTTGCCAAGGGGAAAAAAGAATTAGAAATTAATAAACAAGAACAGATGCCACTGTCTCTCTGAGGAGTCACTTAAATATCCTCCTTTGATCATTTCATCAAAACTAGAAAGAATAGGAAACAAAACTGGCAGCCAGAAGGAAGACATGTGAAGGCCTTCAGGGCTGAGATGCTGGGTAGAGGTGCGTAGGTAGTTTCACACCTTCAAGATGACTTCAACTGACAACCCAGGCACAGTCTCAATTGCTCTCCCTATCCTGGTGAGGACCAGGCTGGGGCCCAGATTGGAGGCTCTATCAAGTTTTCAATGTGCCAGAGGCTGGAAATAGGCAGGACCACAGGAATAATTTAGCTGTTTCCCACAATTTCTTCAGATCCTGCCAGTCTGTATGTGGCATGAATCCCAAAAGGTGGAGCCTGGAACAGGTCCCCTGTTTTGAGCTCATTAAAAGCATCTGAGTCTTGCCCACCATCTTTTCTTCCCCATTTGTAAGATGAAGGCATGTCCTTTAGAAATTTTCCTAGCTTCCCCATTTCAATGTTTTCTAGAAAAAGCTATGATAAACCCCCCCAGGCTTCATCTGGCCACACCTCCAGAGGTATCTGAGAGTTCTTACACTTCAAAAATTAGGTATCTGAATGAAACAAGATGGGATGGGGTAGGAGACAAACCATAAGAGACTCCTAAACTCACGAAACAAACTAAGGGTTGCTGGGAGGTGGGGGGGGG
>JAPYYJ010002943.1:0-12130 GCA_028533885.1 Nasua narica | reverse complement strand
GCAGGTGCCACCTGCAGAGAGGCCAGGACCCAGGAAGCAGTCCCACTGCGCAGTATCTGGTGCCCAGGGTTAAGGTGTGTGTGTATGAAAGTGTATGTGAGTTGTAGGTTTTCCCTGTTTTATAATTCCCTTCTGTTATGCCCAAACCTTCTGTTCACTTGTTAAATGTCACATCCCAGTCTTGACTGTGGTGTGGGTTAACGAAGGGAGAATCTCGGGGCAGAGAAAGAGGCGTGAGCCACGGGGAGGCTAGATTCAATGGGGCAAGATGGGGTCTCACTCACAGTAGCCTCGTGCCCTGGAATGAGGTAAGACACCTGGTTGGGTGGCAATAGGCCAAGGACGGGTTATGGAACAAATGAATGCCATGCTAGGGAGACTCGGACACCTGTGGAAGGGAATCTAAAAATGATTCCCACTTTTAGATGGGAATGTAGATCCACTCGGGAATGCTGGGACTACTGTCATGTCATCGCTAAAATGTGAAATGACACACACATATATATATATATATATATATATATATATATATATATGGATTTAACACGAATGAATAAAAGCATTCACACTGTTTGAAATACAAATGGATTGGAAACAACATAAATACAAATTAAAGAGTAGACTCATTAAATAAATTCTGGAGCAACCATACAAAAGAGTACAGACTGGAAAAAAGTGTCCCCACGTAAAAACAATGGGGACACTCTCTACGTGGTTAGGGGGAACGTAGAAGCAGCAAATGCAAGGCAGAGCTGGGAGCCAAATTTTCCACTTCGAACGTTTTGTGTAATCAGATTTAATATTATCTCTTCGGAACAGTGAATGAACTGAGTTTGAAGCAGGCCACACACTGGGTAATCTGGGCCCCGCGTGCACCCACCGGCATTTTCCACACATAAATTCAGCAGGTTACATTAAGAGAAATGTAAATTGAGAGTGCTGTCACACAGTCTGCCTGTAAATCACAAAGAGAAAAGATACCTTTACAGTGCAGAGAACGGACGGGCACCCCTTTACCCAGCGATGAAATCTAGCTTCGCCAAGGACAAGATAAGCTAACATGGCAGGCTCCTAAGGGGAGGCAGCGGGAGGAACACAGCCTCACGTGTGGAGGCTCTTCCCAAAATGGACCGCCTGAATCTAATTTTTAGAAAACCACCAGACAATTCTAAATTATGGGATGTTCTACAAGACAAGCAACCTGGACTCTTTCATGACACTTTCCAGTGTCATGAAAGCGGGAAAAAAAATGTCAGAAGGTCTATTCTAGATTAAAGGAAACCAAACACACATGTCCTCCAACACAGCGTATAGCCCTTAACTGGCTCATGGATTTAAGGGGGGTGAGATGGGGGTAATAAAGCCCCCCCTTAATTACTACCTTAAAAAAGGTAATAAATGAAACCTGGAGAAATCTGAATTGCATATGAGATGATTATATATGAGATAATACAGTGTCCAACCCCTTGGACATGATCATGGTCTTATGGATATAGAAGAGAAAGTCCTTGTTCTTAAGAAATACAGGTTAATGAACATGACAGTGAAGTATTACTATGTCAAAACCCACTTTCAAATGACTCGGCAAAAAAATGTACACGGAGTAATAAAGCCGATGTTGCAAAAGATGATTATTTGTTAATATCTGAAGGTCATCAGGATAGTCATTGTACTTCCCAATTTTTCAAGGTTTGAGATTTCTGAAATCAAGAGTGGGGGGGGCAAGGATTATTAATAATGAAAAAGACATTGAGCAGGTTTCCTAAAAAGCCCTTCGTGGGTTGCTGTAGTGAAAGTAACACCCGATCTGTCCTGTGGGTGTGCAATTCACACACAACGCTCTCATCCCAGCAGCGGGAACGGAACATCTGTGTTTTACAGCACCTAGAGAAGACAGTTCTTGTCTAGAGAGGACAGCATCTAAAAGGCAATTCTCCTCATCACTGCTAATGCAGAACATGGAGGTGAAGAATTTAGTTTTCCAGGCTGAGGCCTTAATCATGTACCAATGAGGGCACGCTCCACCGTATTTGCCCTAACAGAACAATCTTCCGGTCTGCAAGCTTTCACTGACTTGCATGCGTTTTCCGTGGAAACAAACACTTCCCCAGTTTTACAGTGTTTCAAGCAGAAAAAAAAATAGCCAACTTGCCTCATGTCCCCGGCAAAAAAAAAAAAAAAAAAGGCCAAGGAGAGGAGCACGGCAGGATGAGAAGTAACGGAATTCCAGAGAGCTGGCAAAGTGGTACCCTCCTCCTGAATGCCCCCTTGCCCGGCAAACTACTCGTTGGACCTAAACAAAGGCACATGAGGTCGGGCTGCTCTTTCTTCTTTATAGCATGCTAAGTGCAAGGACAACCTGCTTCTGTGTCCTGAAGTCATTTTTAGGCCACAGAAGGTTCATTATTAATGGAATGCCGTTTGTGCCAAGTTCTGGTTTTCGTGATGATGGTCCCTTCGGGGTGACATCGTTTTGAAAGAGTAAGAAATCTAGCTCGTTCTCTTACCCACTGCGGCTGCAGTCTTCGACGTGGGTAGGTTGGTACAGTCCCCGATGCCAAAGACATTGGGGTATTTCTTGTGTTGAAGAGTTTCCTTATCGACGTCCACCCAGCCGGCCGCGTCAGCCACAGCACTCGTCTTGAGGACATCTGGCGAGCTCATGGGTGGTGTCACGTGAAGCATCTCATACTACAAAGAAGGAAAGCATCCAAATTGGTGTTTTTTCCAGTATCTCTCCAGCCTCGCAAGCTGTCCCCTGACCTCCCTCACCCAGACACTGCACGGTGTCCTATCTACTTCGTGTTTGCACTAATCCACACTTTCTCCAAGGTCTTACATGCTCCCAGGCAGCGTCGTGGTAAAACGACTAACCATTCTCTTGCCTGATTTGGTCTCCCCATAGAGAGTCAATGTGATCCCTCTAGGCAGGAGAGATGGGGGGATCAGAAACACCGGAATGAACCCCACTAACGTTCTGAAAGAACCCCCTGATGCTTCTATTATTCCTAAAACAAAGGAGGTGGCGTTTTTCAGTTGCTCTCTCCCTGATCCTCGGCTGTCTACTGGCAAAGTCTGGTACTTCAGTTTTATTCTGCAAAAAGGTGCTAAGAGTCCCCGAAACCTGTAAAGTCTACGTGCAGAGCTGGTAAGGGAGCACCCTTCCCAAATACCGGTGGACTCCCAAAATCCATAAAGGAAACCAACGGAATGCCAATTTAAGGTGAAATAAAGGGTGGTGAGAATATTAGCTAGCATTTTGGAGGAGAGATGGATCTGATTCAGTGAAGGGTTTACTGAACAACGTAGCGGAAAGGGTGGATCTTTCCCTCCCAAAAAAAAACCTCTATCAACCTCACCTTTGGCAGCACTGCACTAAGCTACCGTGATCAATTCGGATGGCTCATTTAATGTTTTCATTTATGTAATATTTTTTGTTTGTTTACATAACATTTTTGTAGTTTATCCTTTTCAGTCTTTTTATTATTATCATTTATAAACCCCATCTAGCGATTTCAAACTGATTTGAGAGTCCCAAAACATTTCACAAAGGTGCAAACTTTAGCCTCTTAAGACAATCCCAACCTTGTGACAGTCCATAACTCCTGGCTTCCATAGGGAGGTCCATGCCCTCGTCGGTGCTCGGCAATCATGGGCGGTGGAAGGAGTTAAGGAGGTGACTTGTCTTTATTCCCACTCTCGGATGGTTAGAAGTTTAATTAGCCCTAAGGCAGAACAGTGCTGTAAATGGCCAGGCTCCTTTGCAAGGGGATCTTGGGAGGTTCTTTGCAGGCACAGGTCCCTGAGCCTGGCTCTGCTGATGACCGTGGAGACGGGGCACATGACTGCAGGATGACGTACGAAATGGCCAACAGCCATCCCCCACCAAATTACTAAGGCTGGGTCTGTATTTCTACAGTTAACCAGACCTCCTTTTTTAGCTGAGAGCGAAATCTTACCAGTCCTCCCTATCCGATGGCAACAAGGTGCTTAAATTTCACAAGTACACATGAATTCCATACATCTTTGCTAGAGGGAAAGTTAAATATTTCCATATAATCATCATAAAGGCATGAAGTTTTACCTGAGCTAACATCCTACAAAAGATATACTAAGGTCTGCTTTACAGATTTTTTTTAATTATTTATTTATATTTATATATTTATACATACATATATTATTTATTTATTTGTTTGTTTATTTGTCAGAGAGAGAGAGAGAACAAGCAGACAGAGTGGCAAGCAGAGGCGGAGAGAGAAGGCTCCTTGCTCCCCCACGACCCTGGGATCGTGACCTGCAGGCAGCACTTAACCGACTGAGCCACCCAGGCATCCCTGCTTTACAGATTTATTGGAAGTTAACATTGGCATTTAGCTGTAGCTTGTCCTTCATATGTTCTTTCCACAAAACGTGTATGATAAGTAACTTGGTTCTCCTTCATTACCATAAATGATCTATTCAGAATAGTGGTTTTGAAACTTTCATGTTGAGAAGCAGCATTTGGAAGGCTTGTGGGAAATGCAGGTTCCTGGGCCCCACCACCACCAGAGCCCAATGCATCGGGTCTGGGTGAGCTAAAAAAAGGACACACACAAAATCAAATAAGAGAGTTGTCTGAAACCCTTTTATGAGGTGATAACTAGCCCCAGTAGGCCCTAGGAGCCTAACTATATAAAAGCTATTCAAAATTATGACCCTGAGCTGCAGCAAGCAGATATCAGATGAGCCTGGGACATTCTGTGACACCAGAAAGCAAGAAAGTGCTTAAAAATAGGATGGCAACAAGTCACAAGGCCATTGCCATCTTGAAAGGGCTCCTACTGACCAAATCTGGACAATGTGAGCACCAAAATAATTATGGACAGTAAGGAATTATAAACCATTAGGGGCAAAAACAAGCTTCATGAGTTCATACCAATAACTCATGAATTAAGAGAAAAGGGAGGGCTTTTGCAGACAGAATGCTAATAGCCTACTGTTAAAGGTCGAAAGAACGCTTGATTGGAAAAAATCATCATTTTGCAACTGCCGTAGTAAAGACTGGATTAGGCAAAATCATCAGTGGATGGTAACTCCAGTGGGGAAGTTAATGAGGAGGGAGTATAGTTTGCTGGGGCTTAAAGTATCTCCCCACAAACTTCTTATTAGTAGCAAGGAGGGGAGATGAATAATAATTAAACAGTGGGGAAACTGGGCCATCTCTTGACTGGTGATCCAAATGAGCATCATCAACGAGGGGCAGTTGACCATTGTGTGCTCTCAAATGTGACACCCTAGAAAGACACGACATCGCTTATGCGGTACTTCAGTCTAAAATGCACAGCCTGAAACTGATCACAAGAAAACATAAACAAACCCAAAATGAGGAACATTCTATTACTAAGGAAAGCAGTGGGAGGCAGGCTGTAATATTCCAAAATATCAACCAAGGCAGGCTGTGGAAATGTTCCAGATCAAAGGATGCTCAAAAGACATCACAATTACAGGCAAATACCTGCCTGTGGACTGGATTCTGCCCTGGAGAGAGAAAAGCACTATAAATCCCACTGGGTCAATCAACAAAACTGGAATACAAATGATAGCCTAAAATATTGTGCCCATGCTGAATTACCTGAATTGATAACTGTATTGTGGTTAGGTAAAAGAATAGGGATCTCTTGGGGCGCCTGGGTGGCTCAGTGGTTTAGGCCTCTGCCTTCGGCTCGGGTCATGGTCTCGGGGTCCTGGGATCGAGCCCCGCGTCGGGCTCTCTGCTCAGCAGGGGGCCTGCTTCAGCCTTCTCCCTCTGCCTGCCTCTCTGCCTACTTGTGATCTCTCTCTCTCTCTGTCAGATAAATAAATAAAATCTTAAAAAAAAAAAAAGAATAGGGATCTCTTAAAGGATTTACAGTAAAGTATTTGGGTAAAGGCCCATGTTGTATGAAGTATATAACTCACCTTTAAAGGCTTTGAGAATATATTGTTACGTTACATTACGTCACGTCGTTACATTACGTTACATTATATGTGGAGAGAGAGAGAGATCAAAGGATAAAGCCAATAGCATAAAACTCTTTAATAAATGAATCTAGGTAAAGGCTACGCAGCACACAGTTTTCTTTATACTGGTTTTATGTTTGCAGTTTCTCTGAGATTATTTGCAAATAAAAGTTTAAAATTACGACCTTGAGTCATCAGTAACTTCTTAAATAAGAGTCAATACATAGCACTTAAGAAAGATGTGTGTGACGCGTTTTAGAAAAAGCCTGCACTAAAAAGCTTAAAATGTAAAGTTTTGATGTTTAGAAGATTCGTCGTTGGCTCACTTCAAAATTCCTTTTTTTATGGAACCCTTCATTCCTCTAAAGCTGTGGGATGAATAAATTGTCACCGTGAGTTCTTTTCTCGTTGCGAACAGCTCTCGGCAGAGTGCTGTAAACAAATAGTTCTCCCATGGATGCTTCTCCAGATGCCTTTACGTCTTGTTCTTCAGCCTCACACGCCTCACAGAAGGACTATTCCCGCTGCACGGAGTGCACACGCAGAATCCAAGCCCATATACAGAGGCGTGATCTTTCCACATCAGGGAAGATCTCTCAAGGATTCTGAAGTGCCTCCTTCTGTGCACAGGTGAAAGGTGTTTAAAGACACCCCCATCTCTCGTGAACAACCCACAGGCCGGACTGTTTCTCCATAAAACAAGACAACCACCAAATCCTCCATTGAAAGAAGCCCTTCCTGAATTCTAGGCAAGACCTGAAGTCATCAAATACTTTTGGCTACTTCAAGGGACTTGGGGGAAGAAAAACGGAGATACAAAACAGGATCAAAATGCACCCAATACCAGTAGAGAAACGCTCCTCGGCTCCCAGGACACGGCCTCTTACCTCTTTCCCTTCCCCATTCATTCTGATCCACCTCCTCCCCTACCGCTGCCCTGGTGTGCTCATCATAACCAGCCTCCCCCAGCAGGAGGAGGGTGGGGGCCACAGCCTCCCCAGCATCTAGGGGTGCGTGGCCCTGACAGCTTCACCTCCCCACTCACTGAAATCACTTGGGTCTCTCCAGGTTTGTCCAGATTCTCAAACACAGCCTCCTGTCTATCAGCTCGGACCTCGATGAGGTTTTGCTTGTAGTTAACAGTGAGGTTCCTCTCCTGGATGATCTCCTGCAGGGCAGCTGCGTACTTCTTAACCCCGAAAATGGTTCCAAGAGAAGTGTTGAAAATGATATTGGCCTTGGATCGCTTCCCTGTCTGGGAAAAATGGAAAGAACAGAAACAACCAACATCAAAGCATTACTTCAGCCATCTCTCTCTCTCTCTCTCTTTTAAGCCTAGACAAGAATTAAAACCCTCAGAAGAGAGCTCACCAGCTTTCTCCATCACTATACACTGGTGGGGCAAGGTGTGAACCAATTCACAGTCTCCTTCTTATTTTCTGTCAGTGACACAGGAACTAAATGCATATTTGAGTCAAGGGTTAAAGAGGGCACCATCCATGTGAAGGCCAGAGGTGGAAGTCAAGTCCAGGGAAAGACAAGCTGACTTGCTTATTCATATACTCATTTGTTCATCCACTCAGTATCTAATGAGGTCCCAGAGTGGCCAGTACTGTTCTAGGTGCCGCAGGAACACCCGTGAACAAAGTTCCCATCCCATTGGCTCATACACGCTCCTATTGTTCGTATGTTTCAGAGGCTGGTATTTTCCCAAATGCCGAAGATATCACAGGGCCTGAAAGAGAAACTGGGGCCATCTAAGACTTGGGAGAAAAGAGTTTCGCAAAGAGAATTCCACGTGGGAAGAAACAGCTAGTCGCCCTTTTCCTTTGTTCAGCTCCTTTTGGGTTTTGTTCACCTGGATCACACTATTTGTTCGTCTTGAGAGAGAGAAAGAGAGAGGTTGGGGGAAGCGCAGAGGAGAGGGGGAGAGAGAGAGAATCTCAACCAGACCCCATGTCAAACATGGAGTCCGACGTGAAGCTCAACATTGGGCTTGATCTCATGACCCTGAGGTCATGACCCTGCAATCGCGACCGGAGCCGAAATCAAGAGTCAGATGCCTAACGGACTAAGCCACGCAGGCGCCCCTGGATCACACTAGTGGAAAGAGCTTAGGTGGGTAGAAACCTCAAAAGCCTGTGCCATCCAGTAATTCTCATGACCCAGAATGACATTTCTTAGAAAGAGAAACGATGACTCGAACTGTTCCTTAATTCCCCGCGGCGGCTGGCACAGGTTTGCATAACTCAGGGGAAGGCTTCCCAGGGTGGGTTCCAAGCATTACATTCGGGTGGCTCTTCAGTCCCAGCTACCCCTCCCCCCTTCTCTCACCTGTCCCTTTACAGAACCCCTGGCTGCTCTGAATCCTGCCACTGCCTCAGGTCAAACCACACCGCGATAAACCAAATGTGACGTTCCGCACCAAGGCAGGAGGGCAAGATCCCGCTGCTTCTCGCCAGGCGGATTCGAGCTGCAGACACTGGCTCGGACAGGCTGGAGGAATGCGGAGGGTCCCCCCGCCCAAAGAGCTCTTTCCACCAACGTCTGAAGATCTAGGTCAACATTTTTTTTTTTTTTTGGCCTTTAGAATTGGCATCTTGCCTACTGTATTTTCTAAAATGCTTATCAAGAGCCAGCAAATATTCACAACCTTGAACTTGAGTGGGAGCAATCGAGGATATTGTTATGTGTACAACCAACTGTCCAGCTCTATGGAAATATTTCAATAATCTCTAACATATCTCCCCAGTAGATTTCTATATACACATTTAAAGTATGCTACAAAGACTATTTAATAACAAGTAGCACATCAAAATTTGTATGGTATGATCGTAAGCACGTTAAAAAAAAATTGGGGCGCCTGGGTGGCTCAGTCACTTAGGCCTCCAACTCTCAATTTCAACACAGGTCATGATCTCAGGGTCCTGGGATCAAGCCCTGCATCGGGCTCAAGATTCTCTCTCTCTCCCTCTCCATCTGCCCCTCCCCCCCTCCACGCTCGCTCTCTCTCTTAAAAAAAAAAAAAGCACAGGAAAAAAATAGGACGTGTCAAATTGATAACAGCAGCTATATTGAAGTAATGAGATTATGGCGACTCCCTTGTTCTATTTTATAAACCTCTAATTACATAATTTTGTACACATACAATAAAAATTTATAAATAAAAAAGGTACTTTGACACGCATAAAATGGAATTCTGGCATCACTGGATCAGCACCGTCTGCCCTCCTCATCTCCATCCCTGGGGAGGAAGCATACCTTCCGGAAATAGGCTTCCGCCAAATACATGATCTTCTGGGGTGCCCCAGCACACTTCACGGGGGTATTCGGGAAGGTAAAGATGGCATTGCCTTCCTTGAAGTCCTGCAGAGCTTTCCACGTCTTCTCTACTGTCTTCACTGAATAATTGGACCCTATTTGGGGATGGTCAAAACCTTCAGGTAAGCCTTTGATCTGCAAAAAAGCACACAAAAAAATTATCTTTTAACAAAAGTGCAAATTCGCGGGTGTAAATTTTCTAAGCGCAAAAACTCTTCTTTAGAGCCTTCGTTCTCTGCCATTTCAATAACCAATATTTCAGTGCAATCGTGAGCCCCCAGGACTCACACACGCTGGAGCAGGCAGGAGGGCGAGGGACCCGCTAAGATCAGGACCCTGGTGCCTGGAGTCCAAAGTCAAACCACAGAATGGACTCGGCCCGCGGGAAGCCCTTTGCCTCCCTGGCCTTGAGACCGTGGTTTGAACATATCTCCTCCCACCATCAAGGTGTGGACAAGAAGCCAGCCACGCTTCCTTTTTGGAGACTCAGTTGCCTTCCTGGGAAGAAGAAGGACAGGCAGGACCAAGAGCCATGTTGTCAATAATCACAACCTTAAACTACCTGTATCAGGTTGTACCGAATCAAACTCTTGGCAAAGGCAGTAAAGGCTGGCAATTAAAAACGTGAACTTGGGAACCCCACAGATCTGGCTCGAGTCCCAGCTTTTCCACTTACAAGTGTTATGACCCTGGGTAAAATTACTGAATATCCCTAAGCCAGTGGATCTCAACAGCAGTTCCTGGGAACTTGCTAGAAACGCCAATAAGCAGTCCCCACCCAGACCTACTGATTCAGAAATTCAGGGGCAAGCCCAGAACTCTGTCTGGCTCTCTGGATGGTCCTAATGTACACCGAGTTTACGTTCATCATCTGTAAAATGGGTGTCAAAGTAACTGCTTCAGAGGGTTGTTGGCAGGAGGATATGAGACCACACACAAAAAGTGCTTAGAAAAATGGCATCCACACGGTAAGCGCCCCACAAAGTGTCTGGTGTTCCTGCCAGTAAGGTTAACTGGACACTTGTCTTCGCCATTAGAAGTTTCCTCGAGTGCAGTGAAGATGGCACAGACTGAGGTGAGACTCGAGCACCAGTTCTTCTAGCAAGAGCAGAGAACCACCAAAAACCAGTCATGAGGATGGGCTGGTCCTTCAGAACCTCCCAGGCTGTTCTCCAGCCTGTAGGGCGACCACGCGACACACTCCCCTCAGCTGTCAAGGAAACAGTGCTAGGATCTCCTCCACAAGGCTCAGTGTAAAAAAGTCCTCCAATTACTGACCGTTATCTTCTGCTACAGTTTAAGTGGTTGTAATAGCAGCAGTTTCAATAGCAATAATTCTCATTATCATTATTTTTATAAAATCTCCTCGTATTTTAATGTTTCTGAAGTCTCAGCCCATGCTAACAGTGGATAATTTGCTGCAGGCCTCGGAGGAAGGTGGAGAAATCATACTGGCTCCTAGGCTTAGATGAGGGAACTAAAGAAGAGCGAGGTTGAGAGACCCACCTAGAATCTTACAGAACCAGATGCCGAGACTCCTCAGGGTCTCCTCACCTGCCCTCCATACTTCCTGGTTCCTAAAGCAAAATGCACTATCCAAGGGATAAATAAACAGCTGATCTCTTATCTCCTTTGTTACTTGTCTCTAGTTTGAAGAGGTTGTTGTTAAGGAAAAGGGTGCCATAAAGCGGTAACCAAGTTCCTTTTAGGAAGATTGGTCACAAAGGGCACTTTATGAGCCCTCATCCAGGTCAAGTTGCTTCTCTGGAACTCTAGAGCAGAAGAGGGAGGCAGGGAGAGGCAGAGAAAGAGAGGAGCTCTGACTCCCCCTCTGGCTGACCAGGCCAGGGAGCAGGACTTCACGGTGCCGACACCCATCGGAACTGAAGGGAGAAAGAGGCAACTCAGTCCTATACCACAAGGTAGTTTGCTTGTGAGTCTGGAAAAGCCTGCTATTTTACACGAATTGCCATTAGGGTTTGGACATGCTAAACTCCGATTAAAGCTTAACGCTAAAACATATCATCATCGTTGACATCGTTGACAAAAATCTTAAAAAGATTTTTTTAAAAACATTAAAAGACCGCTGAGAAAAGAAAAACTAAAAGAGGATCCCTTAGAACTCTTTCCTGCCAAAATGAATACACAGCAACTAAATGTAGCATTTGATCTTGGCATAAGTAGGCCAGTGCCACACAGAAGGAGTTTAAAATAGTACCTTCTCATAGTCCAGCTGGATCCCGAGAGCAATAATAAGGTATTTGTAGGAGATCTGCAACACAAAACAATGGTATTTTAGCCCAGGATCCCAGAGGTGGCAGCCCAAGGGCTAACTCAGCCCCAGCCCCCTGTGGCCACCCCCATGCCTCCATTTTCTCCCGCGGACGCCTTGAGGCTGTGGGTGATGGGCAGGGCACAGGGAGGGAGGTGCACTCCTGCCTGCCGACCTGTCTGCCATTCGCCTCAGTGCCTCACAAGCATTGAATAACCTGCCTCCCCCAACCCACCCCCCACGCCTTGAGACGCCCAGTGTTTTCACTCAGTGAAGAGGAATACAAAGAAGCAGACCATTTGTGTGGTGCTTCTCTTCACACCTCCTCGGGCTGAGGGGTGGGAGAAGCACCTCCTAATCTTAAAAGACAATCAATTTTAAAATGTATAGAGGCATCTGTGAATCCCAGGCAAACCTGACCTGCCATATGGATCGGACTGATATTATAAGTGAGAAACTGCTTTTTTGAGGGTCATGGAAAATGATGTGATATGAGGTACATGATCTTACTTAATGATCTGTTTAGAACTTACAAGTCCCCTCTTTAAATATGGGTAT
>JAPYYJ010002942.1:0-12131 GCA_028533885.1 Nasua narica | reverse complement strand
AGAAGATATGAACAGACATTTCAGTATAGAGGACATCCAAATGGCCAACAGACACATGAAAAAATGCTTAACATCACTTGGCATCAGAGAAATACAAATCAAAACCACGGTGAGATACCACCTCACACCAGTCAGAATGGCTAAAATTAACCAGTCAGGAAACGACAGATGTTGGCGAGGATGCGGAGAAAGGGGAACCCTCCTACACTGTTGGTGGGAATGCAAGCTGGTACAACCACTCTGGAAAACTGTATGGAGGTTCCCTACAACCCAGCCATCGCGCTACTGGGTATTTACCCCCAAGATATGAATGTAGTGTTCCGAAGGGGCACATACACCTGAATGTTTATAGCAGCAATGTCCACAATAGCCAAACTATGGAAAGAACCTAGATGTCCATCAACAGATGAATGGATAAAGAAGATATGGCATATATATATACAATGGAATACTATGCAGCCATCGAGAGAATGAAATCTTACCGTTTGCAATGATGTGGATGGAACTAGAGGGCATTATGCTAAGCGAAATAAGTCAGTCAGAGAAAGACAATTATCACATGATCGCTCTGATATGAAGAATTGGAGAGGCAGGGCAGCGGGTCTTGGCAGGGGTGGGGAAGAGAAATGAAACAAGATGGGATGGGGAAGGCGAGACTCCTAAAATTCCTAAACAAACTAATGGTTGCGGGAGTTGGGGGGGTAGGGATATGGACATTGGGGAGGGTATGTGCTAAGGCAAATGCTGTGAAATGTGTAAGCCTGATGATTCACAGACATGTACCCTGGGGCAAATAATACATTATATGTTAATAAAAAATTTTAAAAAAGACAACAAAAAGAAATAAAAGACATCAGAATCATCAAAGAAGTTAAACTCTCACTCTTCACAGATGATATGATACTTTATATGGAAAACCCAAAGACTCCACCTCAAAATTGCTAGAACTCATACAGGAATTCAACAAAGAGGCAGGATATGAAATCAATCCACAGAAGTCAGTTGCATTTCTATAAACTAACAGTAATACAGAAGGAAGAGAAATTAAGGAATTGATACTATTTATAATTGCACCAAAACCTTAAGATACCTAGGAATAAACCTAACCAAAGAGTTAAAGTATCTATAATCTGAAAGGATCTGTAGTAGAGCCCTCATGAAAGAAATTGAGGAAGACATAAAGATATGGAAAAATACTCCATGCTCATGGACTGGAAGAACAAATAATGTTAAAATGTCTGTGCTACCTAGAGCAATCTATACATTCAATGCAATCCCTATCAAAATATCATCAACATTTTTCACAGACCTGGAAAAAATAATCCTAAATTTGTATAGAACCAGAAAAGATGCTCAATAGCCAAAGAAATGTTGAAAAAGAAAACCAAAGTTGGTGGCATCATAATTCTGGACCTCAAGTTGTATTATAAAGCTGTAATCATGAAGACAGTATTGTAATGGCACAAAAACAGATACACAGATAAATGAAACACAATAGAGACCCCAAAAATGGACCCTCAGCTCTATGGTCAACTAATCTTTGATAAAGCAGGAAATAATATCTAGTGGAAAAAAGACAGTCTCTTCCTCAAATGGTGTTGGGAAAATTGGATAGCCACATGCAGAATGAAACTGGAACACTTTCTTACACAATACACAAAAACATACTCAAAATAGATGAAATACAAAATGGATGAAAGCATCCAATGGTTTCATCCATTTTGATGAAAACATCAAAATGGATTAAACAGGATTCCATCAAAATCCTAGAGGAGTACACAGGCAGGAAACTCATTGACCTTGGTCACAGCAACTTCTGGCTAGACACATCTCCAAAGGCAATGGAAACAAATGCAAAAAATGAACTATTGGGACTTCATCAGGAAAAAAGCTTTTGCACAGCAAAGGAAATAGTCAACAAAAACAAAGATGACTGACAAAATCAGTTGTATTATAAAGCTGTAATAATGTAAGATGTAAGATGACTGATTTACAAATATCTTATCAGATAAAGTGGTAGTACCCAAAATCTATAAACAATTTATCCAACTCAATACCCAAAAACAAATAACCCAGTCAAAAAATGGGCAGAAGACATGAGCAGACATTTCTCCAAAGAAAAATGGCCCACAGACACATGAAAAAATGCTCAACATCACTCAGCATCAGGGAAATACAAATTAAAACCACAATGAGATACTACCTTACACCAGTTAGAATAATAAAAATTAACAAGTCAGGAAACAAGAAATGTTGGCAAGGATGCAGAGAAAATGGGACCCTCTAACACTGCTGGTGGGAATATAAGCTGACCCAGTCACTCTTGGAAACAGTATGGAGGTTCCTCAAAAAGTTAAAAATAGAGCTAACCTACAATCTAGAAATTATTTTATTAGGTATTTACCCCAAAGATACAAATGTAGTGATCTGAAGGGGCACATGCACCCCAAAGTTTATAGCAGCAATGTCCACAATAGCCATACTATGGAAAGAGCCTAGATGTCCATCAACAGATGAATGGATAAAGATGTGGTATTTATATATATATATATAATGGACTATTACTCAGTCATAAAAAATGAAATCTTACCATTTGCAACAACATGGATGGAACTCACTCATATGTGGAATCTAAAAAACAAAACAGAGGATCATAGGGGAAGAGATGGAAAAGTAGAACAAGATAAAATCAGAGAGGGAGACAAACGATATGAGACTCTTAATAAAAGGAAACAATATGAGAATTGCTGGAGGGGAAGAGGATGAAGGGATGGGTTACTTGGTGACAGGCATTAAGGAGGACACATGACATAATGAGCACTGGGTATTTATATACAACTGTTGAATCACTGAACTCTACCTCTGAATCTAATATTACATTATGTTAATTAATTTATGTTTTATTTTATTTATTAATTTATTTATAATTAATTATAATTTTTAATTTTTAATTAATTAAAAATTATTAATTTATAAATTAATTTATGTTAATTTAAATTAAAAAAACTGAGGCTGTCTCCTTAGAAACCCCCCCCCAAAAAAAGAACTCATAGATACAGAGAACAGAATCCAGCTATAAAGTAAATAAGTCATGGAATGTAACATACAGCCTGGTGACTATAGTTAATATCCTGTACTGTGTATTTGAAAGTTGCTGGAACAGTAGATCTTAAAAGTTCTCATCACAAGAAACACAAATGTGTAACAGTATGTGGTGATAAATGTTAACTAGACTTATTGTGGTGATCATTATACAATATATGTAAATATCAAATCATTATGTTGTATACCTAAAAATCCTATCAGGCTACACATCAATTATATCTCAATAAATACATACATACATACTTACATACTCTGTTTAGCAAATTCAATGCCTTTGATTTCTCAAGGATAGTTTCTTTTTTCTTTAACTTTTTATTTAAATTCCAGTTGTAATATTAGTTTCAGGTGTACAATATAGGGAATCAACCCTTCCATACAACACCTGGTGCTCATGATGAGACGTGCACTCTTTAACCCTCACCTATTTATCCCATCCTCCCAATCACTTTCCCTCTGGTACCATCAGTTCATTCTGTGAAGCTAAGAGGCTCTTTCCTGTTTGCCTCTCTTTCTTTTTTCCCTCCTTTGCTCATTTGTTCCATTTATTTAACTCTACATATGAGTGAAATCATATGGTATTGGTCTTCCTCTGGCTTATTTTACTTAGCATAGTACTCTCTAGTTCCATTCATGTGACTGTTTCCATACTTTGGCTATTGTAGATAATGTTGCTATAAATATCCAGGTGTATGTAATCCTTTGAATTAGTGTTTTTGTACTCTTTGGTAAATAGCTAGTAGTGCAATTATGGGTTCATAAGGTAGTTCTATTATATAGATATAGATATAGATATAGATATAGATATAGATATAGATATAGATAGATATATACACACACACTCTGGTAAATAGCTAGTAGTGCAATTACTGGTTCATAAGGTAGTTCTATTATATATATATATATATATATATATATATATATATATATATATATATATATATATATATATATATATTTTATTTTTTCACTGTTCCAAGATTCATTGTTCATGCACCAACCTAGTGCTCTATGGAATATGTGTCCTCCTCAATACCCATCACCAGGCTCACCCAAAACCTCACCTCCTCCCCTCCAAAACCCTCAGTTTGTTTCTCAGAGTCCTCAGTCTCCCATCTTTTATGCCCCCTCTGATTTCCTCCAATTCACCCTTCCTTTCCTTCTCCCAATGTCCTCCATGTTTTTCTTTATGCTCCACATGTAAGTGAAACAATGTGATAACTGACTCTCCCTGCTTGACTTAGTTCACTCAGTATAATCTCTTCCAGTCCCATCCATGTTGATACAAAAGCTGGGTATTCATCCTTTCTGATGGAGGCATAATATTCCATTGTATAGATGTACCAATCTTCCTTATCCACTCATCTGTTGAAGGGCATTTTGGTTCTTTCCACAGTTTGGCTATTGTGGCCATTGCTGCTATGAACATTGGGACCCATGTGGTCCTTCTTTGTACTGCATCTGTATCTTTGGGGTAAACACTGAGTAGTGCAATTGCAGAGTCATAGGGTAGCTCTATTTTTAATTTCTTGAGGAATCTCCACAGTTTTCCAAAGTGGCTGCACCAACTTGCATTCCCACCAACACTGCTTCTTGAAGAGAAATAGGATATTCTTTCCTGCTTTGTTGAAGATTATTTGATCATATAGTTGTCTGTTTATTTCTGGATTCTCTGCTCTGTTCCATTGATCTATGTGTCTGTTTTGTGCCAGTACCATACTGATTTGGTCACTATGGCTTTGTAATATAACTTGAAGTCTGGAATTCTGATGCCTCAAGCTTTGCTTTTCTTTTTCAAGGTTGTTTTGGCTATTTAGAGTCTTCCGTGATTCTATACGAATTTTAGGATTGCTTATTCTAGCTCTGTGAAAAATGCTGGTGATATTTTGATAGAGATTGCATTAAATGTGTAGATTGATTTGGGTGGGATAAACATTTTAACAATATTTGTTTTTCCAATTTATGAGCATGGAATGTCTTTCCATTTCTTTGTGTCATCTTCAATTTCTTTCATAAAGATTTCATAGTTTTCAGAGTACTTGTCCTTCCTCTCCTTGGTTACATTTATTCTTATATACTTTATTGTTTGGATACAATTGTAAATTGTATCCAATTCCTTAATTCCTTAATTTCTCTTTCTGCTGCTTGAAGTGTATAGAAATGCAATAAGGTGATTGGTTGGTTCAATGGTTAAGGATCTGCCTTCCACTCAGGTCATGATCCCAGGGTCCTGGAATCTAGTTCCACATTGGACTCCTTCTCCCTCTGCACCCCTATTGCTTGTGCTCTCTCTCTTTCTCAAATAATAAATAAAATCTTTTTATTTAATAAATAATAAATAAAATAATAACAATAATAAATTATATATAATAAATATATAATATATACCATATATAAATTATTATTATAAAAATAAATAATAAATTTATTTAATATTGAACAAAATCTTTTTAAAAAAGAAAAGTGCAATAGATTTCTGTACATTGATCTTGTAAATTGCAACTTTACTGAATTTGTTGATCAGTTTAGCAGTTTTTTGGTGGTGTCTTTTGGATTTTCTATATAAAGTATCATGCCATCTGCAAATAGTGAAAGCTTTACTTCTCCACTGCTGATTTGGATACCTTTTATTTATTTTTGTTTTCTGATTGCTGTAGCTAGGACTTACAGTACTTTGTCATAGAAGAAAAACTCAGTTTTTCCCAATTGAGGAAAATACTATCTGTGGGTTTTCCATATATGGCCTCTATTATTTTTCAGTATAATCCCTCTAACCCTACTTTGGGGAAAGTTTTTATAATAAATGGAAGTTGTACTTTCAAAATGTTTTTTGCACCTATCAAAATGATCATATGGTTCTTTTCTTTTATTAATGTAGTGTATCATGTTGATTGATTTATGAATATTGAACCACCATTGTAACCCAGGAATAAATCCCACTTGATCATGGGGAAGGAGTCTTTTAATGTATTGTTGGATTCAGTTTGTTAGTATTGTACTGAGAATTTTTGCATTCCTGTTCATCAGGAAAACCGGTCTGTGGTTCTCTTTTTTAGTAGAATCTTTATCCAGTTTTGGTATTAGTAATACTGGTTCATCAAATGAATTATGTAGTTTTTCTTCCTTTTCTATTTTTTGGAATACTTTGAGAAGAATAGGTATTAATTCTTCTTTAAATGTTTGGGGGGAAAATAAATTTTGGTAGAACTTTCCTATGAAAATCATCTGGCCATGGACTTTTGTTTTGTTTGGAGGTGTTTTGTTTTGTTTTGTTTTGTTTTGTTTTGTTTTTGGTTCGATTTCTTTGCTGGCTATCAGTCTGTTCAATTTTCTGTTCTTTCCTGTTTTAGTTTGTGTACTTTCTATGTTTCTAGGAATTTATCCATTTCTTCCAGGTTGTCCACTTTGTTAGAATATATTTTTTTCATAATATTCTCTTATAATTGTATTTCTGTGGTGTTGGTTGTTATTGCTCCTCTCTCATTTGTGATTTTATTTATTTGGGAGATTTATCAAAGTGGAAAAACCTAATCAAAATCCCTCTCAGGTAGAATTTCGTTCTTTCATTTGTTTTGGTTTTGTGTGTGTGTGTTATAAGGACTGTCTTCTGGTTAGCTGCCCAATGAGTTTCCATAGGGAGGAGGAAGTGATGAACACGTCAGAGGAAGAAATAAGAATCTGGAGTTTAGAGGAAGATAGGTTAGCAATTTGGGTTAGAGTGTATTATAGGGAGACATAGGAGGAAACAAGAGAAAGCCGGCTCCTAGGAAACATAGTAGATGGTTTCTCCTAACTATCTAGACCTTTGTCAGTCATACCAGAACTCATTCATGCTTGGTGTGAGTGGATTTCTGAAGAAATCTGTACAAAGGTAAAGCTATATTCACAAGGCAGGTCATTGTTGTTAAAACCTTACAAGCCTCAGAAGATATCTGAGTTACAAAATTAACTCTAGCATTCCAGGGACTCTTGGAGGAAACACAGAAGTATTTCCACAGCTGGTTGCTTAGTACTACTTACCAGCAGTGCAAGAAAGCAGAGCATTCTTTCTGGCTTCTGGAAAGAAGACTATCACATATTTGTAAGCAATTTTTCTTTAAATGTGTACAGTTTTCCTAACATAGATAGAGATGGAGCAACAGAAAAAGAGAGAGATTAAAAAAAAAAAACTGTCAACTAGCATTATTGGGGAAGGCAGGACTTGTTGGGAGGAGTAGCTATTAATGTCCCACAGGACATAGCTCTAGTGCATCATCCTAAGGATTCAGCTTCCCACTAGGAAATATTCTAGAAATGGAGAAAAAGAGTTCTGGTAAAAGAATGAAAGAATGATAAAAGTTGAGAAAAACAAAACATTGTATTTCCTGCATACTGGAGAGCTTTACTTCAAAGACCACTATGATTCTGCATCATAGTTTGTATGTATCACAGCTATGGAATTTGAAAATTAAGGCCCAAAACAGTGAGTCAAGCATGATTAGAAAATATTGGTACATTAACTGATCACACATACATTAGCTTGCATTTGTCCAGAGAATACGGTCAGATAATTGGAACAGCTAAGTACTTCTTTCTGCATATTCCTAGTAGGTAATTCTATTCTCTCTAAAATGAGATAAATATAAAACATCACCAGTTTATTGCTGGCAGCCAAACCTATTCATATACATATCTACTCAGAAATATGTATTGAGCGCCTAAGAAGTTCACTCACACAAGGTTTGACTGCATTACAAAATAAGCCACCCATTATACATTCATATTGATGGTAAGGTGATTTTCAGATGTTGCAGAATATGCAAAGACTTATACCTTTATTTAGTTAAAAGCAAGGAAACTTCAAAAACATATCAAATTAGCAGATTGATAATGATCTAAAACAATTTTACTTTCAAATTTATCTGTCTTGAATTTTGAGAAACAAAACAAGGTGTATGGTATATGTCAAATAATAAATTGATTTTGAAAATACAGTCTTACGGCAAGATGGCGAGAAGTAAGAGATCCTGCAGCAACCAGTCCCCAAAAGTGAGTTGGAAATCTACCAGAACACACTGAACACCCATGAAATCACCCTGAGGAGAAAGATTTCTCACTCTGGGATCGCTCCAAGAGCAGAAGACAGCAGTGGAGAGGTAAAAGCAAAGTGGGAACACTCAAACTAATATTGGAGAATAAACAAAAGGGAGAGGGAGCCACCAGAAGCTAACCAAGGACAGTAATACCCCAAAAGAAAGTGCCTGGTGGCGGGGGACCAGCATTAACGTAGAGTCTGTTAAAAACACTTAAAAAGGGCAAAACATTCTGAGGAGTAACTAGTGGAAGGGGGTGGTCGCAGGCACCAGCGCTTGGACCCACCCTCCCAGGAAGGAGCGCCCCAAAGTGAGACTGGTGGGGGGATCCAGTCCACGATTCCTGAACCTGCAGCTTTCTGCTCTCTGCAACAAACTGTGGGCCGGGCCCGCACCTGCAAGCACCTTTAGAGAGTCTGGCGTGGTCCACGAGCCTCAGCTTTTCTCTGGGTGTGCTCACGACCGCAACATTCGTGGCCCACCGGAGAATCTGAGCAATCCCAGCAGGCCCCGGAGAGAAAGCAGGCAAGTGGCCTAACCTCCAGGGTGCCCCTCGCAGAGCCACAGAAAGACGGCTGGGGTCACGACTTTCCCGGCCCGCTGCAGGCCTCCCGGGTCCCCACTTTGGAGCCACAGAAAGGCTGCTGTGGTCGAGCGCCACCTCAGACAGGCGGAGCTGTGAGCAGAAATTTCACAGAGGGGAGTGTGTGTTCTGAACCACACAGAGGGGAGTAGAGACTTGGGCTTCCTGCAACTCAGAGGTTTGAGTGCTTCTGGGCAGATTCATTGCTTGGACTTTCTGAAAAGGTGAAAAAGCTACAAAAGGCCAAAAACCTTCAGAGAGCAAAAGACTGAGAAACCGGTTTCCACAGAGCTCAGCCCCTTGACTGGGGGGCAGGGTGACTCAACCCAAGCAAGACTGACTGGAAAACAATGCATCAGGACCCTCCCCCAGAAGACCAAGCAAAAAACAAAAGGACTATAACCACAGGGTCCCCATAAAATTTTAAACCCCCAACGCCAGGGGAAATCAGTATTTTAAGCTCCTGGTAATACCCTCAAACCTGTATATTTCATAGATAAAAGTTTTTTTTGTTGTTGTTGTTTTTGTTTTTGTCTTCTCTTTCTTATTCTCTCTCTCTATTTTTTTTTATTTTATTTTAGTATTCACTTGTTTTCACATTTCTTTTTTCTTTTATTTTTTTTTAACTACTTAACATTACAACGAGAGGTTTAATACAACCATAAACCCAGGAGGACCTGAAATAACCTTCCTCACCTGAGAGGAGTTATAACCACACTCCCATCTTATCCCTCTGTCAGTGTTTCTACGTATCTGCTTTTGTTCTGGTATTACATAAATCTTATTCTTGGGGTTCATTCTGCTAGGTTCTTCTACTTCTTGGCATTTATTCATGTTGGTCTATATGTTTCATTGTGCTTGTTTGCATACCTTATACCTTAGTTTTGGGGCCCATTCTGGCTGGGATTTCCCCTTTTTCTCCTCCTCTCTATCTTTTTTTTAACCTTATTCTTTCTTTTTGGTAGTAAATCCCAATTACTCCAAAAACCTCCAGGGTGCACCCTGCCTGGATCGGGAGTGATATATCCAGCTATACATCTTCTCATCCACTTATCATCAAAATGGCTAGGAGGAGGAACACCCAACAGAATAAAAACCCAGAGACTACACCCTCTCCTTCAGAACTATTGGACATGAACATAAACAGTATGTGAGAAAGGGAATTCAGGGTCACAATTATCCAGGCAATGGCTAGGATGGAGAAAAACATTATAGAATCATTAAGGGCAGAAATGAGATCCAGTATAGCAGATGTAAGAAGCGCTATCAATGAGATTCAATCCAATCTAAACAGTCTAACAGCTAGAGCTCTGGAGACAGTTCTGGAGATAGAATTAGTGATCTAGAGGATAAAATGGTTGAGATGAAAGGTAAGGAGGAGAGCTGGAACAAACTGCTCAAGAATCATGAGAACAGACGTAGGGAAATAAATGATGCCATGAAATGTTGCAATGTCAGACATTGGCATCCCAGAGGGGGTAGAGAAGGACAGAAGACTAGAAGATATAGCTGACTAAAATCTACATGAGAATTTCCCCAATCTGGGGAATGGAACAAGTGTTTGTGTCCTAGAGGCAGAAAGGACACCTACCAGGATCGATGAATCTAGAAAAACACCAAGACACATAATATTAAAATGTGCAAATTATAATTTTAGACAGGAGGTCCTGAGGGCAGCTAGGGGGAAGAGAATCCTTAAATACACAGGAAAGCCTATCAGAATAACGTCAGACCTGTCCAAAGAAATCTGGCAAGCCAGAATGGGCTGGCATGATATATTCAGGGCACTAAACAAGAAGAAAATGCAGCCAAGAATACTTTATCCAGCAAGGCTGACATTCAAAATGGATGGAGAGATAAAGAGCTTCCAAGACCGGCAAGGATTAAAAGAGTATGGGACCACCAAGCCGGCACTCCAGGAAATATTAAAGGGGGTTTTATAAAAGCAGAAAGAACACATGAGTGACTTAGAACATCTATAGAAACAAGGACTCACAGGCAACATGAAGTCAATAAACATGTATCTTTCAATAATCACTCTCAACGTGAATGGCCTAAATGGTCCCATAAAAAAGCACAGGGTTGCAGAATGGATAAAACGACAGGACCCGTCCATATGCTGTCTACAAGAGACACACTTGGAACCAAAAGATACATCCAGACTGAAAGTGAAAGAATGGAGAACCATCTTTCATGCCAATGGACCTCAAAAGAAAGCTGGGGTAGCAATTCTCATATCAGATAAATTAAATTTTAAGCTAAAGACTGTAGTCAGAGATACAGAAGGCACTACATCATTCTTAAAGGGTCATTCCTCCAAGAAGAACTAACAGTTGTAAACATTTATGCCCCCAATAGAGGAGCAGCCAACTACATAAACCAACTGTTAATCAAAATAAAGAGTCATATTGACATGAATACCTTAATACTAGGAGATCTTAACACGCCACTCTCAGTAACTGACAGATCATCTAAACAGAAAATCAATAAAGAAATAAGAGCTTTGAATGACACATAGCACTAGAAGGACCTCATAGATATATACAGAACATTCCACCCTAAAACAAAAGAATACTCATTCTTCTCGAGTGCACATGGAACTTTCTCTAGAATAGACCACATGCTGGGCCACAAATCAGGTCTCAACCGATACCAAAAGATAGAGATGATTCCCTGCATTTTCTCAGACCACAATGCTTTAAAACTGGAACTCAACCACAAGAAAAAGTTTGGAAGGAATTCAAACACTTGGAGACTAAAGACCAATATGCTCAAGAATGAGGAGATCAACCAGCAAATCAAAGATGAACTTAAACAATTCATGGAAACCAATGAGAATGAAGACACATCGACCCAACCTATGGGATACGGCAAAGGCGGTCCTTAGGGGGAAATACGTAGCCATCCAAGCCTCACTCAAAAAAAATGGAAAAATACCAAATATACCAGCTCTCTTTACACCTTAAAAAACTGGAAAATCAACAACAAATCAAGGCAACCCCACGCACAAGAAGGGAAATAATCAAGATTAGAGCAGAGATCAATGAGTTAGAAGCTAAAGAAACAGTAGAACGCATCAATGAATCCAGAAGTTGGTTTTTTGAAAGAATCAATAAGATTGATAAACCACTGGCCAAACCTATCCAGAAGAAAAGAGAGAAGACCTTAATTAACACAATTATGAATGAAAGGGGAGAGATCACGACTAATCCAAAGGAAATAGAAACAATCATCAAAAATTATTATCAACAGCTATATGCCAATAAGCTAAACAACCTAGAAGAAATGGATGCATTCCTGGAGACCCATAATTTCCCAAGACTGAAACAGGAAGACATTGACAACCTGAATATACCAATATCTAGTAATGAGAT
>JAPYYJ010002941.1:0-12135 GCA_028533885.1 Nasua narica | reverse complement strand
AAAGAAATAAAAATGCTGTCCATAAAATGATTTGTAACAAAAACTCATAGCAGCTTTATTCATAATAGCCAAAGATTGAAAAAGAAGAAAAAAGGCATCAACAGATGAATGAAAAACTGATCATGGTACAACCATACTCTGGAATACTGTCCAGCAATCAAAAGAAATAAATCACTAATATCTAATTTATGCAATAATACGAATAAATCTCAGCAATGTGCTGAGCAAAAGAAGCAATACACCAAAAAGTATTATCCCATTTTTCCATTTATGAAACTAGAACAGGCAAAACCAACTTAGAGTGACAGAAAGCAAATCAATGGTTGCTTGGGGCCAAGGATGTGGATATGCAGCAAAGGGCCTGAGGGAACTTTAGAAGAGGATGTATGATCAGTTCTGTGCTAGTAAATGCTTCACAACCAACCACCTCTCTGAAAAAAGCGTATGTGTACATATGTACATATGTATATATATACATATGTTATGTACACATACGCTTTTTTAAGTTCCACTGATACAAAAAATGTAGTACATAATTTACAAATAATATAATATACAATGCACTTTACTACAAATTCCACATAGCCAATTAATTCTCACAGATGATTTTATTGCTTTTTCCCAAACTCTTAAACATGCCTAAGCTACCTCTGCTTCCAATTCAAACAAATTTTCACAAATAAAGTTGCATCCCAATTCTCTAATTCTTTTCCCAATAAATTTACTTTCATTTTATCTGACATATGACATTCTTTCTCATTCTCTTTAAAATTACATTATTAAGCTTAAACACTACTTGTTCATCAGTGACATGAGTGATTTCTTTCCCGAACTAGATAATAACTTTCAACCACAGGAAGAATATATCTTTAAATATCACTAATTTCTTGTTCTATTCAAAAAGTAACAGGTACAGACAGGGCACTTTTAAATCTAATCTACAATACTGGCATTTCACTCTTTACTTACTTATGTTGAGACAACCAACTAAAAAACAAGTCAATCCCGGATTTGTACTGTTTGCCAAATTCTATGGTGTAGGTATTCTCACCATGGCTGATTTTAAGTTATCAACATAACATCACTGAACACATACCAATATACAGTATTTCCTTCATTTAAATAAAACATATAAAAATAACCCTAAGAGCATAAGTAGTATTAAGTATAATAAATAACTACAAAGTATTACATTTTAAGTATGTTTTGTTTTTAATATATTTACTTTAATAAGTTAATACTTTTAAACTAACGGCTTGTATTTAATAACTAGAATCTAAAATTCCTAAAAATTAAATAATCAGAACTTGAAAGGCAGATTCAACACAATACTAGATATTATCTGCATCTTGATTAGTGTATTGGTGATTGGGGTATATACATGTATCAGTATCACTGAAATGTTTATTTAAAATGCATGTACTTTGTTGTATAGAAATCACTCGTCAGTAGAGATTTTAAAAAGAGATTATTGGTATCCCTTAGAGTTCTATGTTAGGCCTCCTTTTCACTCCACTTGTACTTGCTGGGCCAGTTTATCTCCTCCCCTTATTTCAATATCCATATCTTGATGAGTTCTGATTGTGTGTGTCTACATTTCTCTCTCCCGACTGCCATTTTCATATAATCAATCTCCAGTTGGATGTTACAAAGACATTCCAAACTCAGTGCACCTAAAACTGTATTCAATATCAAACATTACCCACACTGTTCTTCCTCTTACCCACACAGCTGCCCATTTCAGATAACTGTACTTCTATCCACTGAGGTGCACAGCCAAACATCAGTATGAAATTTAAATCTCCACCACTTCCTAACGTCACACTTCTAATCAAATCATACCTGTCAAATCTACTCCTAAATATCTCTTATGTTCAGCTGTCTCTAGGTCCCCACACTCACTGCTCCAGCTTAGACCGCAATTATCTCTCATCTGGATTACCCTCAAAGTCTCTTAATGACCTCCTGGCATTTATTCTTGGCCCCTCAAATCATTCTGCAAAATATGTAGAGAGAGTTTTTTATACATACAATTCTGACTTCATTATTTAGCTTACAAGCACCTGCATGACTGGGCCCTGATTATTCTCCTAAATATTACCTTGATATTTATCTTTCAACCTCAATTAATTTAACCTTCCAATCTCACTGAAATTTTTTTTACTTTCTCTACACAAAATAGTCTTTTCTCCTCCTTTTCTATAGCTATTTTCCACATCCTTCAGATACCAGCTTATGCATTACCTCCTTGTGGAAATCTTCCCTGACCCCTTACACTGGATGTCCACCTGTATAAACCCATAGCTTGTTTCACACCAAAATATTGTGTACATAATTTTCTGCCTCCCCTACTAGACCAAAAGCTCCTTTAGATCAGGGACCATTTTTATTGTGATTGCTGTTGAAAGACTAGCTCCTAGCAAGATGCCTAGAAAACAACTCATCACTGAATGTTTATTGAATGAATCTTAAGAATACTGCAGACTGAAAGGTTATTGTCAGGTACTGCTAACCCTTTCTTGTCTCATACACATCAGATTTTAAGCCCTGTGCCTCAAATTCTACTGCAAATTCCTTGATAGGTTTAGGGTTCTGCTTTAAATTTACTGAGACCCAGACAGGCTTCATACAATACTATTTATAATTCACCAAACACCTGATCAATTATGTGGACTCCCTATTTATTCCCAAAACCCAAACTCCTACCAAATTCTCAAGCTGACATTGAAGATCTATCTTATCAGGAAAATATGTATCTGTTTTGACCCTCTTCCTAAAACATAGATGTTATGTTGTTCTTTACCCTATTTTAAATATGTTCCCTCCAAAATGACCCCCAAGTCCACCCTCTTTTTCCTTCCTCCCCTCTCACCATCCCTGGCCTCTACTCTGTTGCCACTACCTTAAATGTCTTCATCTCTTGCACTTATCTCATACTATCTTCAAAGGACCACTTCAGTTCTTGGTTTTTTCCTTCTTTCTGTTCTTTTTTTTTTAAGAACATTTTCAATTCTCTGTGTTCCAAGGAGAGCAGTAGATGCTGAAAAAACATTAAACGTTAGACTATACCATGGAAGAGCTTGCATGCTGGTAGATGGGGGTGGCTGGTATTTAAACACATAGTTTTAATATAATGTACTAAAGGTACTATAGAAGGCACTGAGACAGCTTTGAGAAAGGAACACCTTCCGACTGAGCATGGAATGGGGAAGAAGAGCTAAGTCATCAAAAAATTGTTATAGCTCTTTTCATAATATTCCAAAAATAAAATATCATGTCACATTCACTCCAGTACTTTCTGTGGCTAACATATGTTGAGCAAAATCACTATCTCATTTAATTATCATTAAACTCTACAAGTTAGAATGACATAGATACTACTATGGTCAGCACTTTATAGCTGAGGAAACAGACAGAGATACTGGGTCAATACCCAGACTCTTAACCACTATGCAGCAAATTCTCAATCTTTGGTGGGTGATATAAAATACACGGGGGGCAAAGGGAGGGGTTACATGTGTCACATGAATCCTCGGACAACACCAGGAACACAATAAATTATAAGCTTTTTTTTTCCCCCCCAATTATATATATTGGACCAGCAACAATCTATACTTCAAGTATCAAGTTCAGGGACAAAAATGAAATCCATAGCTGCTAACCCTCAACTCCAATATGTTCACACATCAGATGTAGATTTTTCTCTCTTTTGTACATTTATTTTTTCATCTGAATTGGGGCTGGACATGCTGTTTGTTTAATGGAGAAAACTCTCTCAGGAAGAAGTAAAAAGAAATACCACAACACCTGCACCTATAGGAAATAAGCCCAGATAAGAGAATTTGCCATCATTTCCCCCCATTTTTATTAGAAAATAGGTCTCTCTCTTGAATTTCTCAGTGCAGACAGTGAAGCAGTCAGGCCAACTCACAGATTCCCTCCTTCTCTGTGCATACCACCAGGTAAGACCAGTGACCAACTGCCCTTCTGATACTTATCTCACTGTTTGCATGAAAGAAAACTTGAAATAAAATTTACTCTTTGCTCTCAGCAAGAACTAATACTTATCAAATGCCCTGGTCAAACACAATAAAATCATACTGTGTAAGGAAATTGCTTTTGTAATTGATTTACTAGTTTTCATAGAGGAAAAACATTTCAGTAGCATTTTCATTAAATTGCTTGTCTACGACCACAAAAAATATCTAGCTTTCAGTTTTTAAAGACCCCATATTTCTGTCATTTGGATTAAAAAAAAAAGTAACAGAATGAGGAAAAATACTAAACCTAACAGTGCACTGTATGGTAAATAAAAGATCCAAACTGTCCTTCATTGCAGAAAAGTATAGAATTACAGATTACTTATAGGGAAGACAGTGCTTTTGTTTTTGCTGTCTTAGGTTATGAGACAGAAAAATAAAGGGAGAAAGGAGTAGTTTGGCTTTGTTTATATTCAGAAATATCTTAACCCACTCCCCTGAGCCTCAAAGGAGGGGCCAGCAGGCAAAGAGCAAATTCAACTGTTCAGATTTTGTTCTTGGGGATTCTGTATGTCACTCCAGACCCCACAATGAGCCCATAAGCACCAACAAAAAGCTTTTAGCACTTAAAATACACTTGGTTCAAAAGACATCAAGGTAATAAACTGCACTGGTGAAATTACTTGACATAAACCCAAAACACTGAGCCTTTGGCTAAAAATCTGTATTTTATTATTGCCATATTAAATTGTAAGCACCATAAGGACAAGGTCTGTATGTGTCTGCAGCTGTGTCCCCAGGGCCACACACAGAATGTAGCTCACAAGTAATATATGCCTTTTGAATAAATAAATGAATTTTAATTTCTCACTGAATACAAGTGTCCTTGAATGGATGTCTAAACAGTATCTTTCACCATTAAATTTCAGGGCAGAAATCTTCCGAAGCTCCCACTTAATCTCCCATATTTAGAGTGCATCAAAAGAAGAGAAAGAGATTTGGGAGCAGGGTAGAAAAATGAGAGTAGGAGAAAGACAAGCTATAAGAAATGAAAAAATGTCACTTGGCACAATCAGATCAAAAGCTGGAACTCCAAATCCCAAAAGGCAATCTTTGCTTCCCTATAAATATAAATACTGTTAAGTTGTGGCTACATTTTGTTGGCACTACAAGAAACTAAGAAAAGTAAAAAAATTTCCCTTAGACAAGCTATAGTATTCCAAGAAACTTACCTGACATGCTGAAATAAGCTGAGAGTGTTCATTTATCCAACAAATATTTAGTGACTTGCTAACTGCTAAGTGCTGTCTAAGGTGCTATGGATTCAACAGTGAATCTGCTATGCATATCTGAGATTTTTTTTTTAAGGTACTGGATAAATTTAGGAATCTGATATGTAGGCCCTCTCCTAGAGTGATGGGTAGTGGGGGAAGCACATTCAAACCATGTACGTGTACATGTTTTGCATACAATTTCAGGAAAGCTGTAGATCCTCCAAAGCCAATTCACATACTGAGGGTTTATGTATGTAGCAATCCTACATATTCCATTGTCCTTTGGGCAAGCAATAATCTAACATGCTGCTGTATTTTGTCTTTTTTATTTAAATTAAATTCAGGTAGGTGAGGGGCACCTGAGTAGCACGGTCAGTTCAGCATCTGACTCTGTTTCAGCTCAGGTCATAGCCTCATAATCCTCTAATCAAGCCCCATGCTGGGCTCTGCGCTGAGCGCGGAGTCCACTTACAACTCTCTCACTCTCTCCCTCTGCCCCTCTCTCTATTCTCTCTCTCTCTCTCTAAAGTAAATAAATCTTTTTTAAAATTGATTAATTAATTAAAGTCAGGTTATATTCTAGACAGAAGCCTCTTGATTAGAACTGGTTGCAAAACAAAGCTCCCAAAGGCAGGGCAAGATGGCAGGTGTTGTCAGCCCCTTCCCAAACTTAGCGAGCTTCCTGAAGTAACTCATAGAAATTAGGTAAGTCATTTTAATACAGTTTTCAGAAACCTTCCCTAACTTGATTAATCAACTTAGAGCACTTTCTATTTCAGAGGTTTAACTCATTTAAGACACTTTTGCATTTTCAACATATAGATAGCAATCTAGATATGATATAGATTCTTTAGGAAAAAATCGAGCAAAGTTATTTAATTCCACATAGAAAGAGAATGCCAAATTAACATTTAAAATACTTGTTTGTACAAAGGGCACTTTGGGCTTTTTTTCAATTAATTATCCTGCTCTCACTTGCTTTATGTATTATATAATTAATTGATTACTGGAATTCATAATTGAATAATATGTAGATGTCACCAGGAGGTGCTAAACCTATTCGCCTACTTGGAATTGCCTGTCTCAATAAGAATGACACTAACTTTAGCATTTTCTCTCTGATTAGAGGCACTATAGATTTGCAGTCGCCTCCATGTAATATAAATCAATAAAGAATAATTTTCCAGGCAGTAAATCAATTGTCAGTTCACAGACCCTAATACCCCTGTGCAGGATTTATTGAAAAAATGAATGGCAGTCTTGTTAGGAGATGTACAGCATGCTTTATAGGGACATAATAGTGTAAACTCTAGACTATTACATTCACTACAGTGAGGAATCCAACAGAAATAACCCTTTCCTTTCCATGGAACACACACTCAACAGGATTTTTCAATGACAAAATGAAAAAACTTAAAAGACAACAGAATGATAACATATCTCTTTAGTGGGGAGGGTATATATCAGTCCTGGAAACACTATTAACTCCATTGCTGGGACTTTCTGCCCTTTGGGCGTGGTGGACCTGAAAAGTTAATTTTCTAAATCTCTGCCGTTCAATAGGGTATCCATTAGTCAGGAGCAGTTTTGAATTCTTGTAATATGGCTAGTCTAAAGTGATATGTGATATAAGTATAAATAAACACTGGATTTTGAGGCACCTGGGTGGCTCAGTCCATTAAGCATCCAACTTGATTATGGCTCAGGTAATGATCTCAGGGTCATAGAATTGTGTCCAACTGCACTGAGCATAGAGACTGCTTGAGATTCTTTCCCTCTTCTCTACCCCTTCTCTCCCTCCTATGCATGCGCACTCTCTATCTCAAAAAAAAAAAGTATTTAACAAAAACATTGGATTTCAAAGACTTAGTACAAAATAAAAAACATAAAATATCTCAAAAATTTTTATACTATTATATGCCAGAATTATAATTTAGCTATATTAGATTAAGTAGAATGTATTATTAAAATTAATTTCAATACTTTATCTGTTTTATGTGGCTACTAGAAAATTTAAAAGTACATATGTGGTTCACATACTACTCACATACTACTTCTATCATACGGCACTGTTCTGCACCGTAAAGTGGCTCAGGTGACAGACTGAAAAATTTTATCATTTTCAGCCAACAGTACACCAGCAAATCCTCAGAGAACTAGATAGTTAAGTAAGAGAATAACAAAATAAGACTCCACTTTTTAAGAGAACAGTGTGTAGTTCCTCCAAAGAAGTGAGAGAAGATAATAACTGGATGTTCATGGGTGGGAAGGTTGGTCCCTACAGATCATACAGTAATATTTCAAATGCTTGTCAAACAAAACTAGAAAACATGAAAGGAGAGAAATAGCAGACCTGCCAGTGGTGACATAACCAGATTTCAACAAATGAGGGCTATGGGAAAGAATAAGCCAAGAAAAGTTTGATTAATGCCTTACGAAGATATTCTAAGTCTGTATCAAAAGTTATCTTTGGTTTGGGGCGCCTGCGTGGCTCAGCTGATTAACTGTCTGACTCTTGGTTTCGCTCAAGTCATGATCTCAGAGTCCTGGGATTGAGCCTGATGTTGGGCTCTGCACTCAGCATGGAGTCTGCCGTGGATTCTCTCTCCCTCTCTCTCTCCCTCTGCCCTCCTGCTGTGCTCCCTCTCTCTCTCCCTCTCTCTCAAATACATAAATAAATAATTTTTAAAAATTATCTTTGGTTCAATAGTTACAACCCATCTCACTCATTACTAGATGCCCAGAATCTTGCACAAGGCCTGACTCTGGAAAACACCCAATAAATACTTGCTAAATAAAAGAATGAATTAAATGATTAAATATAAAAAAAAATCTAATGCACCTAAATTATGATGCAAGTGCAAAAAAAGGAAGTATATTAATTTTTCTACTGTATTGAGAAATACCTATGAAGCAGAATGGAGACACTGGAACTCTAGATAATGAAGAAGGAAATGCAGAAAAGGTAGATAAAGATGGAAGAGATTTTTAGACATAAAAGTAAAGAAAAATTAAAATGTTTAATAGCATTAGTGAATCCGAAATTGGGGGAAGGTAACAAGGATTATAAGATATAGAGTGACAGAATCTAGACAAATTGCTACCATTCTGTGGCTGAATAAGGCAAGTCATAACTTTCTGAATCTCAAATTTTGAATTTGTATAATGACACTTTGGAACTAATCTAAAATTCCAATAGTCTGTAATATCAGTGATGCAAGGAAAATCAAAGGATACAACCAACTATTCCTAAATCCTCAGAAAGTCCTTTGAGAGATTTAATATCGAGGAGAAAATATATATGCAAACTTGAATGCTTCTCAATCAGGGGTGATATTGCTCCTCAGGGGACATCTGGCATTATCTGGAGAGGCTCCCGGTTGTCACTATTAGGGAGTGCTACTGGCATCTAGTGGGTAAAACCAAAAATGCTGCTAAACATCCTACAGTGCACAAGACAGCACCCCAAAACCAAGAATTACCTGGTGTAAAATGTTGATAATGCAATGTTAAGAAATTGTGATCTAAAGTAATATATAAATAATATCTACAGAAACCAATAAGGTAAAACAAGAAAATATAAGAAATTTCAAAGCTCTGCACCAATAGTACAAATGAGCTATTAGTATAAATCTTAGTTTTAAAAAAAAGCAAAATGAAATAACACCTAAATTCATCATTCATCCCTGGTTCTACTCTCTCAATATCACTTCAGAAATTTTGCTAGAATTCTTCTTAAGAAATCACCATCTCTAAGAAAATGACTAAAATAATTCAAATTTATATGGGAGATGTATGTGCATTTTATGCAGAGGAAGTAAAAATTATGCTTTATTCTATTATGAATAAAAAGACTTGTCATAAATTTAGACTGGATTCATTTCTTTATGCTTAATAAAGCCTGCACACAAGCACCTGAAGAGAAAGTAGATAGAAATTGTACCCATTAAAATATTTACCCTTCCAAGTAACCTAAAGTGGTAAGAAATATAGGCTTAATTATCTTCTCAGATTTTCAGCTAGCACATGAATTTGCAGTCCTACTATACCTGAAAAATAGAGAATACATTCAATACCAAATTTATATCTACTGCTTTTAAAATACCTTCCTTTGGGCTGCAAACTATAATCAAATATTCTATATCACTATGAGTTTCAGTACATTAATATAAAATGTGCTTTAAAGATATATCCATGATTTATAATAATTGCAACTCTCAGAAACTAATAGCCAGAGCATTTGACTTTTACCTTCAAATATCCTCACTCAAATCCAGTTAAAATACTGTCTGAATCAGCATAAGAGCTCCCATACTAAGATATTAAAAGTAATCATCATTTTTTTAGAGAATTCTATTATGTTAATACTTGATATGTTACTCCTCCCAGTAACATATTTTTATTTTGATATGAATCTATTAAGAATATACCTTACTAGAATTCTAGTGGTGTTATTTTCAGGGACCCAAAGCTATAAAGCATACGTTATATGGGTGAGTAGCGGGGGGGGAGGGAAGGGAAGGGAAGGGAAGACTTTTTAGAGTATCTCACCATTTAGTTTCTTGAGGCTGTCATAACCAAATACCACAAAACTCTGGGGCTTAAAACAATAGAAATCTACTCTTTCACATTTATGAAGGCTAAAAGTCTGAAATCAAGGAATCAGCCAGGGTGGTTCTTCCCAAAGGCCCTCAAGAACAATTTGTCCCTTACCTCTATCCTAGCTTCTGGTAGCTGTCGCAATCCTTGGCACTACCTGGCTTGTAGCTGCACTTAACTCCAGTATCTGCCTCCAGTTTTACATGGCCTTCTTTGTATCTCTACCTCCTTTGTACCTGTCCTCTGTCTATGTGTCCTCTGCTCTTATAAGCGCAACAGTCATTGCATTTAGGGCCCGCCCTAATTTTAGGATGATTTCATCCTTAGATGCATAATTCATTATATCTACATTTCTAGATCCTTAACTAATTATAGATGCAAAGTCCCTATTTCCATATAAGGTCACATTCTGAGGTTCTGAGTGGATATGAATTTTGGGGGGGGATACTAACTGACTCACTACACTCACCATACTTTGTGGTCAGCTATTTTATTTAAATAAGCATCTGACTCATTTGTGTCTCCTTCTCTCATTTTTCTTGTGACATGAAACCTGAAATATATATAACCAACCCTACCCAAGGCCCACTGTCTCATCTATACAATGGCACTGGCATCAACAGATGTCAATGAAAGAATCCAAACTGACTTGGAATAAATACAGTGGTCACTGTACCAACTTGGGCTTTTGCTGAAAAAAAAAAAAAAAAACCTATCTGGAACCATTAGCTAAATGATATAACTTCTTAATGTCTGTGTTACCAGGAAGATTAAGTGAATTAATCATGATACAGTATACTTGGAGCTTGATCCTAAACTCTTCCCCTGAATGGCAGCTATCGTATAGATGAATTACCCCACTTCCCTTAATCTCAGGTCCTTTATTTATAAAACAAGAATAATGTTTTATTGATTTTAATGATTAAAAAACCCTGCATATGAATATGCCTACTATAATAGATCCAGTGGTTAGCCAAATGACGAGTTTTGTTTGGCCAACACAATGGACTTCATTTTTATTTGAATTTAAACTTTAAGTACAGAAGGCGTTTTTAGTTTGCCACTGGCACCACCATTCCTCTGCCTCAAGCTGAGTTTATCTATCCTGGGAAGCCTGAGTTTATTACTATAATGTAGATATACATCAGATACTCAATAAATGAAAATGATATCAGAGGCTACCTGCTCCAATACTGACAATCCAATCTAGCAAAAAGCAATTCACTACCTAGAGGGAGAGCTAATTCCATGGTTGTTGTTTTTTTTAAATAATTCCATTTAAAAAAAAAAAAATTCCATTTCCTAGTAAATTCTTCCTTCCATTTCTGTAAGTTTTAGTCAATGACCTTAGTTTTTACTCTTAAAACAACATTAAATAAACCTAATCCTACAGGGGCACCTGGGTGGCTCAGTCGATTAAGTCAGTGATTCTTGGTTTTGTCTCAGATCATGACCTCAGGGTCGTGAGATCGAGCTCCCTGTCGGGCTCCGTGCTCAGCTCAGAGTCCACTTGAGATTTTTCCCCCTTCCTCTCCCTCTCCCTCTGCTCCTTCCCCCAAAGCACTCTCCCTCTCTCTCAAATAAATAAAATCTTTAAAAAAAATCTAATCCTGTATCAACAATTTTCATTTATATGAACACATCTACTGTGACTCCCCAATACATGAGATAATTTCTATGACAGCATTCAAAGGCATAAATATAAATTACAATTAGTATATGTCATTAAACCATTCATCTTACTGCTGTCAAAAAACAGCCCAAAGAAATTTTCATGCCATGAGATGATCATATTCTTAGCTTATAAACAGTCAGCCGTTCTTTGGTTTTTTCGACTTTGTAAGATATGATGTGAAAACCCCAAAAAATCCCACCCAATGTTTACTAGAAAAAGGAGAAAATTGTACTCCCATGCATATTTAACAAGGGTTCTTTGTCCACTTTTCTTAGGCCCAAGGATCACTGAATCAGATGAATGGGCAATTTTCATTCTTACAAAAACAATTTTTAAACCAATCCTAATTACTTTCAGATTTACTAACAGAACTGTCTGCTTTCTCCCCACTATCTCACCTCCAGGCCACCTTTCCAGCTTTAGAAGCCTATAAAAAAACTGAAATCTGAAGGGACACTGAAAATGCTAACTTGAAACTAATAACCAATGCTCATATGTCAGGAGTCTAGAGAATTTGACAGAAGCTCTGAAAAGGCCCTGGTATTCCTGGTATTTAGAATGCACGAGAAAAAAATGCAGGAGAAAGAAATACCAATCACCTTGGACA
>JAPYYJ010002940.1:0-12138 GCA_028533885.1 Nasua narica | reverse complement strand
CTATCCAGTTTTCCCAACACCATTTGTTGAAGAGACTGTCTTTTTTCCATTGAATATTCTTTCCCGCTTTGTCAAAGATTAGTTGACCATAGAGTTGAGGTTCCATTTCTGGGCTCTCTATTCTGTTCCATTGATCTATGTGTCTGTTTTTGTGCCAGTACCACACTGTCTTGATGATTACAGCTTTGTAATAGAGCTTGAAATCAGGAATTGTGATTCCGCCAACTTTGGTTTTCTTTTTCAACATTCCTCTGCCTATGCCCAAATTTTAAAAAATATTCTGTTCATAAATTACCTTTACTGTAACCATTATGAAGCATTTTTCCCCTTGGATAGTAATAAGATCATATAGTATATTTTAACTATACAGACAAGACAGAACTGAAGAACCTAGTGTTTTACTCGCAATTACTGATAATGAAAAACTGTAAAGGGCACGTAACAGTGATGGACACTGTAGTATCTGAAAATATAATGCAAGAGGCCCAAGGATCCTTATGGTTCCTTGGGTATGTTTGTCTAACCAAAAGAAAAAAGGATTAAGAATTACTGAGTCTCAGTGGGTTAAAGCCTCTGCCTTTGGCTCAGGTCATGATCTCAAGGTCCTGGGATCGAGCCCCACATGGAGCTCTCTGCTCAGCAGGGAACCTGCTTCTGCTTCCTCCTCTCTCTGCCTACTTGTGATCTCTCTCTCTCTGTGTCAAATAAATAAAATCTTCAAAAAAAAAAAAAAAAGAATTACTGAGTCCTCCCTTTTACTGTCCTTTTCTGAAGCGCAGCATCCCAAATTATCATAAAATCATTAGATTAAATTATTTTTAAAAGATTTTATTTATTTATTTGACAGAGAGATCACAAGTAGGCAGAGAGGCAGGCAGAGGGAAGGGGGGCGGGGAGTAGGCTCCCCGCTGAGCAGAGAGCCTGATGCAGGGCTTGATCCCAGGACCTTGAGATCATGTGTTAAGGCAGAGGCTTAACCCACTGAGCTGCCCAGGCGCCCCTCATTAGATTAAATTTAATTAGCAGGGATAAATGACAAATAATCCCTGTTCTAAAATAGCTTACTGTCTAGTAAGAGAGTTAACCAAAAGTTTTTAGGCTAACTGAATGGTTATCTTTCAAAAATGTCACTCTCACTAAAAAACAAAAATGGCAGGGGAAACTCAACTAAGTTAAAAGAAGATAAAGGTATGACTAAATTAAATGATTGACCTTTGATTAGACCCTGAGTATCAAAACAAGGCAAAACTGAACAGCTATAAAGGACATTACTAGGACAAAGGCAGAAACTAAATACAGACTATATATCAGATAATCAAATGCTTTTACAAACTCGTCTATTATTATTAGTTCCTCAACTGCTAATTTTCCCATTGCTTGCATCTTTGTAATAAGGTGGTTTGTAAGTTTTGTGTGAGTTCATGCTCAGCTTTGAGAGTCTTCCACATTTCAGGGGTTAAAGAGCAGTCCCAAAGGCAGTTTAATGTCTGCCTCTGCAAGTGGCCTGTAACATTCATTAGTTCCAAACACATTTAAACATTAGTTGCCTTGCTCAAGGTTTCCACACAAGGTTGAAGTTTTCTATTTCTTGCAGGTGGCTTTTAAATTTTTTCTTTCTTTCTTTTTAATGTAATCTTTACACCCAATGTGGGACTCGAACTCATGATCCTAAGATCAAGAGTCACATGTTCTACCAAGTGAGCCAGCCAAGCACCCCCTTTCCTGCCGGTGGCTTTAAACAAACACAATCCAAATATAAGTGGCTCACTTCTGTCGTATGTCCTGGACTGGTGGGCAGTTTTACCAGTCCTAGTTCATAGGCAAAGCTTGCCTCTTCAACTATTTTACACAGATCCAGTTCAGGCCTTTGGCCTCAATTATTGTCCCCATGGGTAAATTAAACTCTAAGGCAAAAAAGCTTATGGACCATCAAGTTTAACTCCCATTCACTGCTATAACATCGTCATATATTTGAAGCTATAATAATTGGGACTCAATTTTTCTGATTTTTCTCATACTGCTGACATTCAGGAATTATACCATTTTCATGTATTTCATTAAATCAGTCACTTTACTGACTTAATATTCTTTCTAATCATCTATTAGCTTGTTCTTTTTGATTTAGTTGTCTAGATGTAAAATCACAGCATTTGTAAATAAGTGTGCATCTTCTTTTCACAAATGATATTTGTTTCACATTTTACTGCACTGAATAAAACAGACATAAACATAAAGAATATTGTTTTGTTCTTTTTCAAGGTAATTCCGCTAGTGCTTTACACCATTAAAAGCTGTATTAAGACCTCAGATACCCAAAACAATCCTGTAAAAGAACAAAGGTGGAGGTCCCCCACTTTCTGATTTCAAAACTTACTACAAAACTATAATAATTAAAACAAGATGGCACTGGCATAAAGACAGACATATAGACAAATGGAATAAAATGGAAAGTCCAGAAATAAACCCTTACATATACGGTCAATTGGTTTTCTTTTTTTCCCCCCTTCCAATTTTTTTTTTTGTGGACTTTTTTTTCAGTTTTACTGAAATACAACTGATACAGAGCTATGTGTAAGTTTAAGGTGTATGATGGCATAATGACTTGATATAAGATGATTTTCAACAAGGGTGCCAAGACCATTCAGGGGTGAAAGGACAGTCTTCTCAACAAATGGTGTTAAGAAAACTGGATATCCACATGCAAAAGAATGAAGCTGGACTCTTACTTTACACCACAGACAGAAATTAACTAAAAACTGAGGACCCCAAAAGCACAGGCAACAACAAAATACAGACCAACTGAACTACACTAAAATTAAAAAACTCTGTGCATCAAAGAACATGATCAAAAGGGTAAAGAGGCAATCCACAGAATGGGAGAAAGTATTTGCAAATCATATATCCTATGATAAGGGGTTAATATCCAAAATATACAAAGAATTCCTACAAATCAATAAGAACACAGCAAACAATCTGATTAAAAATTGGGCAGGGGCACCTGCAGCTCAGCTGGCAGAACTTGCTACTCTCGATCCGAGGGCCATGAGTTCCAGCCCCATGTTGGGGACAGAATTTACTTAAAAATTAAAAAAAAAAAAAAGGACAAAGGACTTAAATAGACATTTCTCCAAAGATACACAAAAGGGCCAACAAGCACATGAAGAGATGCAATATCACTAGTTATTAAGGAAATGCAAATCGAAATTACAATGAAATACCATACCACCTTGCATCCGTTAGGGTGGTTATTATCCACAAAAACTGAAAGTAATGAGTGCTAACAAGGATGTGATAAATTGGAGTGTTTGTGCACTATTAGAATGTAAAATGGTAAATATTAAGATGTATTTTACCACAATTAAAACTGTGTTAAAAATCTGTATTGGGGTGCATGAGTGGGTCAGTAGGTTAAGTGTCTGGCTCTTGGTTTTGGCCCAGCTCATGATGTCAGGATTGAGGGATCAAGCATGGAGCCTGCATGAGATTCTCTCTCCCTCTGCCCCTCTCCCAGCTCACATGGGTGTGCCCTCATGTTCTCTCTGATAAATAAATTAATCTTTTAAAAAAAACTGTATTTTTTTAATTAGAAAGTTGCGATGGTTACTGAGTTCATCCAAATGCTTTTTTAAGAGTTATGACTTAAATCTACTACTTAAAACTACTTAACTACTTAAACTACTTAAAACTAACTCAAATGGGATCAAGAACTTAAATTTAGGGGCACGTGGGTGGCTCAGTAGGTTAAGCATCTGCCTTCAGCTCAGGTCAGGATCCCAGGGCCCTGGGACTGATGCCCCTGCTGAGCAGAAAGCCCAATCCCTCTGCCCCTCCCCCACTCATGTGCGCAGGGAGCCCGCCACAGGCAGGGCTCAATCCCAGGACCCTGGGATCATGACCTGAGCCGAAGGCAGACACTTAACGACTGAGCCACCCAGGTGCCCCTCAAATAAATAAAATCTTAAGGAAAGAAAGAACTTAGGGATGCCTAGGTGGCTCAGTGGGTTAAAGCCTCTGCCTCAGGCTCAGGTCATGATCTCAGGGTTCTAAGATCAAGTCCCCTATCAGGCTCTCTGCTTGGCGGGGAGCCTGCTTCCTCCTCTCTCTCTCTCTCTGCCTACTTGTGATCTCTCTCTCTGTCAAATAAATAAATAAAATCTTAAAAAAAATTTAAAAAATAAAAAAGAAAGAAAGAAAGACCTTAAATGTAAAACAAAACCATAAAATGCTTAGGGGAGGAAAAATGGGAGAAAATCTTCATAACACAGGACTAGGTGAAGAGGTCTTAGACACCAAAACCTTGATCTATAAAAGGAAAAGTTAATAAATGGAGCCTCCTGAAAATGAAAAACTTTTACTCAGTAAAAGGCTTTGTAGGACAAAGAGAAAAATCACAGACTAAAAGAAAAATATTTCCTGACCACATATCAGGCAAAGTGCTTAAAATTAGACTATATAAAAAACTCAAAACTCAACAAATTTTTAATCCAATTAGAAAACTGGCAAAGACATGAACGGCCATTTCACTGACAAACATATAAAGATAGGCTCATAAGCATGAGAAAATGTTCAACATCACTAGCCACCAGGGAAATACAAATTCAAACCACAATGAAATTTCCTTATACACCTATCAGAATACTAAAATAAAATATAGTAACAAGACTAAATACTGCTAAGTACATAGAAAAACTGAATCACTCATACACTGATGGTGAGAATGTAAAAAGGTATAGCCAACTGCAAAATTGTTTGGCAGTTTCTCTTTTATTTCTTTTAAAACTAAAAATGTACTGAACACATATTATATCCCAGTAACTGTATACTACTGGACATTTGTTCCAGAGAAATAATGTTCATGTAAAGCCTGTACACAAATGTTCATAATGATTTTATTCATAACTCAAAATCTGTAAAGAACTTATAAAACTCAACATCCAAAAAAATAATCCAGTTAAGAAATGGGCAGGAGGGGAGAAGATATTTACAAATGACACATCAGATAAAGGGTTAGTAACCAAAATCTATAAAGAACTTAAAAAATCAACACCCATAACAGCCAAAACCTGGAAAGAAACCAAAGGCCCTTCAATGGGTAAACAGTTAAACAAACTGTGGTACAGCCACACCATGGACTACTACTTAGCAATGAAAAGGAATGAACTATTTATAAACGTGACAACTTGGACGGACTTCAAGGAAATTATGCCAAGTAAAAAAAGGCCAATCCCTCTGGGGCACCTGGGTGGCTCAGTTGGTTAAGTGTCTGCCTTTGACTCAGGTCATGGTCCCAGGGTCCTGGCATCGAGCCCCAGACTCGGCTCCCCGCTCAGCAGGGGAGTATGCTTCTCCCTCTCCCTCCCCCATTCATGCTCGCTCTCTCAAATAAATAAATAAAATCTAAAAAAAAAAAAAAAAAAAATCTCCAAAGAATATATACTGCATGATTCCATCTTTATATATATAATATACATATATGTATTTCTTGAAATAATAAATTTATAGGGATGGAAACAGATTAATGGTTGTCAGGAGTTAGGATTTCAAGGAAGAGTAGGCAGGGGTGAATACAAAGGAGCAGCAAGAGAGCTTTGTGATGGAGCAGTTCTGCACCTTGACTATGGTTATAAGAAGCTATGCAAATGATAAAAGTACACAGATGTACACATTCACATATACAAATAGTGGGTGTGTAATATGAAATCTGAATGAGATGGGTGGATTTTACCAGTGTCAATTTCCTTGTTTTAGTACTATACCATAATTATGCAAGATGGTTACATTGGGGGAGGAGGAGTCCATGAAACCTCCCTGTACAATTTTTTGTAATTCCCTTTGAATCTGTAATTATTTTGAAATAAAAAGTTTTTGAGTTTTTATTTTTCATGTATTACTTACTTGCTATAGTTAAGTAATAATGATAAATGATACTTAGGAAACAACTGTTACCTAATAGTTAAAAGCATTATATAGCACATTTAATCCTGGTAACAACCTGTTACAGGCCCAACTGTGTCCAACTCAAATTTATGTTGAAGCCCTAACCCCCAGTACGTCAGAATGTATTTGGAGATAGGAAATTAGGACACAGAAACACCAGACATGCACACACACTGAGGACAGATCATGAGGACACAGTGAGAAGTGGCCATCTCTAAGCTGAGGAGGGAAAGCCTCAGGGAAAAAACCCTGCCCAGCTAACACCTTGATCTTGGACTTCCAGCCTCGAGAAGAGTGAAAAATAATTTTATGTTCTTTAAACCACCCAGTATTATGGCAGCCCTAGCAAACTAACGCACAACCTTGTAAGACAGCTGCTATAATTACTCTCATTTATAGATGAAAAAGCTAAGAAAACTTAGTAAACTCCTCAAGATCACACAGCTGATAAGAAGCAGAGGCAGGAGGGGCACCTGGGTGGCTCAACCAGTTAAGCTTCTGCCTTTGGCTGAAGGGATCCCTAGGATCCTGGGATAGAGTTCCACAACAGGCTCAGCAGGGAGCCTGCTTCTCCCTCTGCCTGCTGTTGGCCCTGCGTGTACTCTCTCTCTCTGACATAATAAATAAGTAAAATCTTTAAAAAAAAAAATAAATAATGAACTTGTCTGGCATTTTTAGGAAAAACTACCTAAAATATACAAAAAAAGGAATTACCTCCTAGTTATGTGCTAGTATTTTTATTTGAATTTAAACATCTATATATTCATAAATGAGATTAGGCTATACTTTTAATTCCTCATATTTGTCACATTTTGCTACTAGAGTTTATTATTTCTATGTTATTATCTAACATGAACTATTCTTTGAAACATCAGGATAGACCACCAGTAACTAGGGAGTGGAATTTTGCCCTACTTCAAAGAATAGAATAGTGAGGAAAAGATAATTTTATAATCTTGATTTTTCCTTGGTTAGAGGAATCTATCCTGATTTTTACATCTTATTTTGTCAATATGAATTCTTACTTTGAATGAAATTATTTACTCTGCTGACACTTTCATGTTAATAGGATATAACATCCATTTCCAGTTTTTTTCACTTTGAAGGTCCTCACTTCATAGTTAGGTATCTTCTGTTATACCCAATTTACTCCCTCAATTTTTCCTGTTGTTTCCCAATTTTCCAACTCTGGATTAATTCCTAGTCTTCTGTTTTGGAGTCTATTTATTTCTTCTTGTATTTTTATTGTTTTGTTCTCTTTGTTTCTTTTTTAAAATTTTTCTGAAACCTTAAATCCTAAGAGTAAATTCATACTCTTTTATGTTAAGTACATCTTCATCCACGTTAGGTAAGTTTAATAACTACATCGTATTTTTCACTTATTTTCTAAGTAAAATAGTCTGCCACTTGATATTTGATATACAATAGCTGTTTAGAAGAACACTTACTAACATCCAAATCACTGGGAGGGGAAACTGTCCATTCAAAGAGTCATCTCAGGTTCAAAGAGAAGCTAGAAAGAATTTTTTTAACTATGTATGATAATAAGTAAAATAGTGAAAGCTCCATTTTCTATGCTAACATTTAAACTATTCACCCTGTCTCTTGCTATTAGTCATTTTTTCCATAAGTAAAAAACCAAGTGGACAGTTTAAGAAACAGGTAAGTCAATTTTCTTCTTTTAAAAAAAGTATAGTTTCTGAAAATAAAATAAAACACATTTCTAATATACTTAAAGTGTACTTTTGGGGAGGCTTGAAAAAGTACTTCGAGCCTTAAAAAACCCTTTGTTTTTAAGTTATAAAGCCATGAAAATTGAGGTTAAGATACAAATGTTGACAACCAGCTTTTAGCACATGAATAAAAGCCCATATAAACTAAGAAAAACTTGTAGAAGCGGGACCAAAGGTTAATCTTTTCCCTCCAGTAAAAGTTTAAAATGTCAACATTTGTTGAGTTTCTAAAGTTTTCATTTCCTTCTTATACCAAATTGGCATCTTAAAAGGAATTAGGAATTGAGAACAGTAGACAAAAGTTAAACTTGATTAAGTATAGAGGAACACAGCTGACGACAGGGTCAAATTGCCTGAGGTAGTAAAGATACTCCATTAAAGGCTATACCTAGTGGAAATTAAAACTAAGGGTCTCCGAAGGGGAACCCTCTGCCCTGCTGGTGGGAATGCAAACTGGTGCAGCCACTCTGGAAAACAGTATGGAGGTTCCTCAAAAAGTAAGCAACAGAACTACCTACCACCTAGCAGTTGCACTCCTAGGTATTCACCCAAAGGATATGAAAATTCAGATTCCAAGAGGTACATGCATCCCAATGTTTATAACAGCATTATCAACAATAGCCAAACTATGGGAAGAACCTAAGTGTCCACCAACTGATGAATGGATAAAGAAGATATAGAGTGTGTGTGTACACACACACACACAAAATGGAATACTACTCAGCTCTCGAAAAGAACAAAAGCTTGCCATTTGCTGCTATGTGGATGGAACCAGAGTGTATTATGTATTATGCTAAGTGAAATAAGTCAGAGAAAGACAAATACCATATGATTTCACTCATGTGGAATTTAAGAAACAAAACAGATGAACACAGGGGAAGGGAAAGAAAAACAGTAACAGAGAGGGAGGCAAACCATAAGAGACTTGAGCAGGAGGGAGTGGGAGAAGCAGATTCCCCACTGAGCAGGGAGCCAGATGTGGGGCTCCATCCCAGGATCCCGGGGTCATGACCTAAGCCGAAGGTAGACGCTTAACCGATTGAGCCACCAAGGGGCCCCCACAAGAAACTTTTTTAAAAAATTAACATATAATGTATTATTTGCCAGGGGGTACAGGTCTCTGAATCACCAGGCTTACACATTTCACAGCACTCACCATACCACATGCCTTCCCCAATGTCCATAACCCAGCCACCCTATCCCTCCCCCCAACCCCCTAGCAACCCTGTTTGTTTCATGAGATTAAGAGTCTCTTATGGTTTGTCTCCCTCCCAATCCCATCTTGTTTCATTTTTTTCCCTCCCTACCTGCCACGAACCCCCCCCACCCTGCCTCTCAAATTCCTCATATCAGAGAGATTATATGATAATTGTCTTTCTCTAATTGACTTATTTCGCTTAGCATAATACTCTTTAGTTCTATCCATGTCATTGCAAATGGCAAGATTTCTTTTTTTGATGGCTGTGTAGTATTCCATTGCACATATATATGTATACATATATATATTCCACATCTTCTTTATCTATTCATCTGTTGATGGACATCTAGGTTCTTTCCATAGTTTGGCTATTGTGGACATTGCTGCTATAAATATTCGGGTGCACGTGCCCCTTCAGATCCCTACATTTGTATCTTTAGGGTAAATACCCAGTAGTGCGATTGCTGGGTTGTAGGGTAGCTCTATTTTCAACTTTTTGAGGAACCTCCATACTGTTTTCCAGAGTGGCTGCATCTGCTTGCATTCCCACCAACAGTGTTAAGAGGGTTCCTCTTTCTCCACATACTCGCCAACATCTGTTGTTTCCTGACTTCTTAATTTTAGCCATTCTGACTAGTGTGAGGTGGCATCTCATTGTGGTTTTGATTTGTATTTCTCTGATGCCGAGTGATGTTGAGCACTTTTTCATGTGTCTGTTGGCCCACTGAATGTCTTCTTTGCAGAAATGTCTGTTCATTTCTTCTGCCCATTTCTTGATCAGATTATTTATTCTTTGGGTGTTGAGTTTGATAAGTTCTTTTTTTAAAGATTTTATTTATTTATTTGACAGAGAGAGATCACAAGTAGGAAGAGAGGCAGGCAGAGAGCCCGATGCGGGGCTCAAACCCAGGACCCTGAAATCATGACCTGAGCCAAAGACAGAGCTTTACCCCACTGAGCCACCCAGGCACCCCAAGTTTGATAAGTTCTTTATAGATTTTGGATACTAGCCCTCTATCTGATATGTCATTTCCAAATATCTTCTCCTATTCTGTCAGTTGTCTTTTGGTTTTGTTGTCTTTTGGACTATTTCCTTTGCTGTGCAAAAGTTTTTTATCACGACAAAGTCCCAATAGTTCATTTTTACCCTTGCTTCCCTTGCCTTTGGCGATGTTTCTAGGAAGAGGTTGCTGCCTGTGTTCTCAAGGATTTTGATAGATTCCTGTCTCACACTGAGGTCTTTCATCCATTTTGAGTCTATTTTTGTGTGTGGTGTAAGGAAATGGTCCAGTTTCATTCTTCTGCATGTGGCTGTCCAATTTTCCCAACACCATTTGTTGGAGAGACTTTTTTCCATTGGACATTCTTTCCTGCTTCCCACAAGAGACTCTTTTTTTTTAAATTTTTTATTAACATATAATGTATTATTTGCCCCAGGTACATGTCTGTGAATCATCAGGCTTACACATTTCACAGCATTTGCCATAGCACATACCCTCCCCAATGTCCTATAACCCTACGCCCCCACCTCCCAGCCACCCTTAGTTTGTTTGTTGAGTTTAGGAGTCTCTTATGGTTTGTCTCCTTCCCCATCCCATCTTGTTTCATTTCTCTTCCCCACCCCCCACGACCCCCTGCCCTGCCTCTCAAATTCTTCACATCACAGCGATCATGTGATAATTGTCTTTCTCTGACTGACTTATTTCGCTTAGCATAATACCCTCTAGTTCCATCCCCCACAAGATACTCTTAACCACAGGGAACAAGCTGAGGATAACTGGGGACGGTGGGGGTGCGGTGGGGGATGGGTTAAATGGATAATGGGTATTAAGGAGTTTACTTGTTGTAATGAGCACTGGGTGTTATATGTAAGTGACAAATTCCTAAATTCTACTCCTGAAACCAATACTACATTATACGTTAACTAACTTGAATTTAAATAAAAACTTGGAAGAAAAAAATAAAAATTAAAAAATTAAAACTAAGGGTCTCCATACTTTTTTTTAGTCATTAGTAACACCACCTTTTCATACTATAGAAGACAGCAATGAGAAGAATCAGACTCCCAGAGACCTTGGGCACTGGCTAATTGATCAGTGTTCCCAGCAGATAAATAGATTGGAAGTCTACTTAATTCTTACCTGATCTGTATAAGCAGAAGAGTGTAAGTCAAGTGAACCAAAACATAACTTCAATCATTAAAAACACAGAGCCAGGGCCCTTCAATCAATCCCAAGGTTTGCGTCACTTTACGGACCCAGAATCAGGATCCCATTATACCATCAAAAATTTACACTGTTAATCTTTCGCCATGCAAGCTTTCCCAAAGGACTACTACTGCCTTTTACCAAGGTGACTCTGCATGGGGGAAAATGAAATAATCAAAGACTCCTTGAGGATTACTAGACTCATTCCGGAAGACCCAAAACATCACTGTGGTCCACCAGTCGGAAGAGGAGCTAACAGATGTCAGCTAATCAGCAGAATCTTAGTTCAGGTCCACCTAACAGTGACTGATGTGGTTATTTCCCCAGTTTCAGAATGCTTAATTACAAAAAACATACTCAGCAACTGGCAGAATCCCATTACTTCCAGAATGTTCCCAATTTAGCAGGGAGCACTGTACCCTTTTAACTTATAAAATCATCTTCAGCAAAACTCTCAAGAAAAATTATTTTTAAAGAACAAAATCAAGGGGCTCCTGGGTGGTTCAGTGGGTTAAAGCCTCTGCCTTCGGCTCAGGTCGTGATCTCAGGGTCCTAGGATAGAGTCCCGCACTGGGCTCTCTGCTCAGCAAGGAGCCTGCTTCCCCTTCTCGCTCTGCCTGCTTGTGGTCTCTCTCTGTCAAATAAATAAAATCTTAAAAAAAAAAATCAATTTATTTAAAAACTGGTGGCATCATTTCAATCTATTCCAATACAACTTTTATAACTATAAGCCAAGGTAACTGAGGTAGCTCTTTTACTATAATAATCAGTCTTGATTCCAAGTGAAGCTATCTACTCTAGAAAACCAGAAAAACTGTTCAATTGAATCAACTGCCTTAACTCTAATAATAACTGTAGAGAACATACTTGGGTGGCATAAGTATAAAAGGTTAATTTTTTACTTCCATTTAATTATGACCAAAGTGGGGTGATTCTATTGTATATCTGAAACTACTATAATGTTGTATGTCAATTACACTTCATAAAAAAGTCTTCATTAAGTGTATACTTATGATTAGCACTGAGTAATATATAGAACTAATGAATCACTAACTTCACCTGA
>JAPYYJ010002939.1:0-12138 GCA_028533885.1 Nasua narica | reverse complement strand
ATTACTGATTATGATGACTATGTGGGATGCTATTGCTATCTACTGGGTGGAGGCCAGGGACGCAGCTAAACATCCTGTAATGCACAAGAGAGTTTCTCCCTGCTAACCCCAACAAAGAATTACCTGGCTCAAAATATCAGTGATGCTGAAGTTGAGAGATCTGGTCTAACCACTTACATTGGTTCCATCTCCCTGCTAATAACTGGGTGGCAGCTAGGCTAGAGCCTGGGGAGAGAACTGAAAGAAACCACAACCAGCAATGTGGATCTCACCATGAAAATCAGTACTGAACTGTGCCACCCAGCACAAACAATCTAAGCTCAAACCCTTTAATTTAGCTCAGACCATTTGCTCTGAGATAAGACAAGCTGATCTTCCAATAACTCCACCTGGACTCATGTGTTCCAGGTTAAGACCACTGACTCCCTGCAATGAGCCTCCTAGTTTACAAATTCTGGCCCATCCCTGCCAAGATCACCTGTTACAAACACTACCCTAACCCCTCAAGGACCTTCCATAATTCTCCCATTTTTGAGGAGCCTCACAGGTCCTCTGGTAAATTCTTTGCTATGACAAGTTCAATAAACCTAACTTATTACTATCACTTATTTTTGACAGGTATGTTCCTGGCTGTTTTTGGTTGGTGGGCTTTAATGCTGGGCATGGAATACAAATAATTCCAATGCAATGAGCTAAGTCCTATACTTGGGGCATATTCAAAGTGGCTTAGATACAAAAATGTTCTGCTTAAGAAATTAGGGGAAGAGTTTTCAGCAATGATACTTGAAGTGAGTCCTAAATGACAAAAGTTGTTTTGGCCAAGTGGTGAAGGAAAGCATTTTCACAAGAAGAAATAATATGGACAAAGGCAGGGAGGCATAGAATTAGAAATAGCAAGCAATGCTGAGTGTAAAATTCACCAGGAAGGATAATTCAGACAGGAAGGAAGGGGCTAGATCATGCAATGCTGTTTAAACTATCCTGGATCTAACAGCTATCCTGGTTGTATTGGATAGGAAATGGATTTATATAAAAACTCACTTCCCTCATGTTGGTTCATCTCTTATTACAGTCATATGGGATTCTAGTGCCACCTAACACTAAGAACAGCAATGACATGTTTGATCAGGTAAGCCTGTAAGTGCAATATGGAAATTAATTTTTAATACTTCATTTTGAACATACCTTTTCTAGAGATGATGCACAATAATGGGACATGGTCTCCTCTGCCTGGAAATCCTGTTTCTTCTCAAAATCCTAGTCATTTCTCAGGTCCTTAATCCATACAATGCTCTCACAAGATCATGTTACTTTCCTTTAATGCAATTTTTACATTTCACATTTAACTTTATGATTATCTGATTAAAGTCATCTCTCATCAGTTTAATTTCGGTGAAGGACCTTGTCTGTGGTTTGCTCACCATCACCTCCCAGCACCTAGAAATATACCTAGCTTACTAAAACACTGTTGAAAGAATGAACTGATGATTGCTCTGTGCTTTATTTGTTGTAATTATTTCTATATACCCCACTTTAACTTCTAAGGGTAACCCTTTCACGAACCCTATCAAACGTTCTGTTGTTGCAAGAAGATCTAATACTCAGTGGCCTTAATCCAAAGAGCAGCATATTTGTCCCAAATTTTCTCCTTAACGCATCTGTTCCTAAAAGGTCATTTAATTTTCCGGTGGGCATTACTGCCCTCCTAGGCCTCCAATACGAACTCGTTATTTATTTATTTTTTTTACCCCGCCTATACGAACCAGGTTCTTTGTCATTTAACAAGTAGTGCCACCTTCTACCCACACAAACGGCAAACACCTCGGCCCAGTACCGCCGATGCGCACTCTTACACGCCTAACGATTCCTGCGGTCCTACCGCGAGCAATAAAAGGAACGCAGGAAGCGCAGGGTTGGGCTGGACGTGCCCGGGGTTAGACCACCCACATTCCGGGGCCTCGGAAGCGTCCTCACTGGCTCGGGGCCCACTTCCGAGTCCCCCGCGCCCGGTCAGGGGGCTCTCGGGACTCTGCCCACTCCGACTCGCTGAGAAGAGCCACCCGAAAGACGCTCTAGAGGCCGCCAGGCCAGCTGTCAGAAGGGCGGGCCATTAACGTCACTTCCGCGCGCAACCGGGGCGGGGCCGAGGGCGGTGCGTGGCCCGGATCTGGGCGGGCCGGGGCGGGCCCGCGCAAAGCTTGCACTCTTCTCTCCGGGTTCGTGACGGGTTTGGGGACTGAGGCGCTCACACCATGAGCGAGGCGGACGGGCTGCGGCAGCGGCGGCCGCTGCGGCCGCAGGTCGTCACGGACGATGGCCAGGCCCCCGAGGCCAAGGACGGCAGGTAGGCCGGGCCCCTGGCCGTGGGCCACGAATGGCCGGGTTGACCCTCCTAACCACTAGGACGGCAATAACAGCAATTGGGTAAATGCGTTGCCAAGCGCGCTGCAGGCTTCATTCCATTTAATTCCCCGGGCAAAACTCATTATACGGGGAAGGAAACAGGCTCCGACCAAGCGGATGCACCTGCCAGGTCCTCGAGGCCTGGGTGCACCCTGCGCCCAATTTCAGCATTGTTGAAAGGCTCTTGGGCTTCTGAGACCGCCTCGCTCCTTCCCCAGCTTACAGAGCTATTGCTTCCTCGTCTTTCCCTAGCTCCCTCGCCCCTCCTTCCAGTCCTTCCTGCTGGCGTACCGATCCCCCGGGGGAGAGCCACCTTTCCACCTTGCCACTTTGCCACGGTCCTAGGTCTTCCCAGCCCCCCACCCCCACCATCCCTCCCCCGCTCTCATTGCCCTGAAAGGAAATCTGAAAGCATGCTCTGGGCGAGCCTCGTGTTTGGGGGAAGAGCTGGCCTCTGCATCTTCCCACCTCCCGCTGTGTGACCAGTTTCACTGTGGTTTTCAGGAAAAAGTAAGAGAACAGAAGCAACTTTTGTGAGAATTTAGGCTTGCCCATTTTCCCCGATAGGGACAGAGAAGCATAGGAAACTAGTTATGCCTATCTAACAAAACAAAACAAAACAAAAACAAATCTCAGATTTTTGGCCTTCACTTTTCTGAACCTTCCAGAATTTAAGTATACTATGTTTTGTTAGCTAAAAACTGAAACAGGATCCTTAAACATACATTTCAAAATATAATACTTAAACTTCTCCCTTTAATTTTGTCTCCCAAGTCTCCTGTGGATTTTTTGGGAGAACCAAGGGGCCCCGTGCAGACCAACCTCACAGTTGTGGAACTGATTGACTTACAAATTGATAGAAATATTGGAAATATTTATTGGTGTGCCTAAGGGTGTCATACATAATGAGGGCTAGTTTTTGTGGAAACAGACTGAATATTCACTGATGATAATAAGAGGGGCACACTTGAAGGAGGGCTATCTCAGAGAGGAGTGTTTTGGCTTTAGAAAGGCAATTTGCAGAGAAGAGATTTGGGTAATATTTGACTCCTAGGGCCGATGGGAAAGTCAGTAATATGCTGAATGAACTCAGAGATTTCCAAGAATTGCAGGACTTTCAATGCTAACCCCGCGCAAACCAGGACAAGTTGGTCACCTTAACTGATTGTGGATATTGTGAAGTTATGGTCTGCTGATAACTGAGGAGCCTTTTAGAATGGACATGGAGGGACTGGCAGTGCTTTACTACAGAAACAATGCAAACAAGGCTTGCTTGTACACTTGAACATGGGAAATATAAGAGCAGCTGGCTCTGAGTTTGCCTTGAGGTGCAGCCTTAGGCATATGGCACCTAAGGGCACTTGTTGGATGGGCCCAACTCTCAGCTGGGCTTCTCTGACACTCTTGACCGCAAGGCAGAGGGGTAGATTTAATTAAATTGTTTCTCAGTTTGTGGGATTTCTGACTTAATGGCAGGATATATTGGATGATGCAGAATCGTCATCGGCTGCTGTTCTTTTCCACTGTGCCTTTTACAAAACTGTGTGTATTTAAGACATTTTCTTGACTTCCCTGTCCATGAACATTGTTCTTATTTTCTTGTGTTTCTCTCTTTTTTTTTTAAAGATTTTATTTATTTATTTGACACAGAGAGAGAGAGAGAGAGATCACAAGTAAGCAGAGAGGCAGGCAGAGAGAGAGGGGGAAGCAGACTCCCCGCGGAGCAGATAGCCTGATGCGGGGCTGATCCCAGGACCCTGAGATCATGATCTGAGCCGAAGGCAGAGGCTTAACCCACTGAGCCACCCAGGTGCCCCTCTCTTTCTTTTCTTATGTAATTGATCCCATTTCTGTATATCTGTAATGGTCTCTTTTTTCAAAATGAGTTCTCACTTTTTCTGCATTTACTATTTTAACTCTGTAGTTGTTTCTCTTGTTTTTCTGATGTGATTCTCCTCTATTTTTCATTTCTTTTGTGATCATTTCTATTTCTAGTACCTCACTGTCTTCTTGATTTACCTTACAAGTTGAGGGTTCACCATAAGACAGGAAAGCATTGTGTATAGTGGGTGAAGTAAAGGAATCTGAAGGAAGGAGAAATCTGTAAACTTTAGATGAGCTATGCAGGAAGAAGAAGACCTTGAATGCTATGTTCTTTAATCAAGAGAACAGAAATAGGACAGTAGATTTTAGTGGAAGGGACACCTAGTGATACTTTAGTTAGTCTCCTGACTCTTGACATGAAATGTGATGTTAGCTCTGTTTGACTGCTGAGGTCACTGAAGTCTCTGTGAGTAAAGTGGTTTATATAAAGTTAGAGTAAGAGTCAAAAGAGAAGCAGAAATGAATGAGTAAGGACAGCATTGGCAGCTGGAATGATTGAGAAGCATATTTTTAAAATTATGCTTTGGAAATAAGGTTTTATGCCCAAACTCTTGAATTTCTGTATTTAAGCTGTAATGGGGAATGTGGTCATTAACTCCTTTTATTCAGTGTGGAATATAGATGAGCTATGCAATTTAACATACTAGTGCAAACTTATTATTTGGCATCAATTTCTCCAAATGCTTTACAAACTCTGTCAGAAGGATTGTAGTACTGATACTGGTCATTCTCTTGGAACATAGTTCAGTCTGGGAAGAGAATAGCTGTTTAATGTCTTTGTGTAACCTTTCTTTCTTTCCTTTCTTTCTTTCCTTTCTCATGGAGAGAGAGAGAGAGATCACAAGTAGGCAAAGAGAGGGGAAGCAGGCTCCCCGCTAAGCAGAGAGCCCGATGCAGGGCTCGATCCCAGGACCCTGAGATTATGACCTGACCCGAAGGCAGAGGCCTTAACCCACTGAGCCACTCAGGCGCCCCTCTCTGTGTAACTGTTAAGGGTTAAAGAGTGAATACATTGAAAATTTAACAGCTGCTTTTTCAATAAACTTCTAAAGGATTTTGAGCTAATTGAGAATCTACTCCATTCATTTTCCTTTTCCCTTTTTAAGACCAAAGGGTAAGGAAGGCAAGGTGGGGAGACAGATGGGGCTGTTGTGGTTGTGAGGAGTCAGGAATCAGTGTTTTCTTCTCAGCCCTATCCTTGGGTGTGTGTTTCATATGGTTCTTCTAACTTGTTTCTAACTTATTTTCAATGCTAAAATGAATGAAGATATCTATAGTCAGGGAGCCCCAGTTTAAGGAATGTGAGAACCAACAAATTCAAGGTGCAGTCAGTTAAAAGACTGGGCTTGCTGCTGTTTAACTTTCTCAGGTTTCAGGGGTCACCTTGACACCTGGGACTCCGGTGCATGGATTTGTGACTAATAGGTTTTCTACAAAACCACAGGTTGTTTTTGATCTCATGGAGCCTTCAGTGTATGACTCAAGGCCCTCATGTCCTTTACACAGAAGGGGACTGAGGACACCTTTTAGGTTTGCCTGGTGAAGTTACAGAGGATTTTGCAAAACATGGTTGAGCCAACAATTATTGCCAACTCCTGTTGCATCACCATGATTGCTCTCTTGGTCTCAGAAATGTAGGAAATTTCAGGGTGCAGATGTCCTCAAGGAGGTGAGCATCACTTTGGGCTCTTCCAAGAGTTGGAGCAAACAAGTTGATTTCCCAAACTGCATCTGGAAGGGAAGTTGCCAGCCTTCCTGGATATGTCAGTGCAGATTGGGAAAGAGAATGTGATGGGAATGTGCAGCACTTTGTCAGTAAAAATGGAGAAGGATAAATGGAGTGTCCTTTATTTAAGTTAACGTTGAGGCAGGTGTGCAGAGGGAGGGGGCAAATGTGGAGGAAAGGCAGAATTATAGGTGACTGTGAATTTTCAGGAATGAACCTCGGGCCAGAATAAATATGCCCAGAGCTTGGGTACAGAGGCCCCACTGCCAGACAGTCACAGATTCAGATGCCTCCAGGAGAGCAGCAGTCCTGCTACCTGTCAGTTATAGAGCGCTTTTCCTGTTCCAGACCGTGGTCTTAGCAGTGTACATACATCCGTCACTTGGTTTAGTTCTTATAAAATCCTGATGCAGTAAGGTCTGGAGCAGGTGTAGGGCCAGGAGAGGAGAAGCGTGTGTGTCTGTCTGAAGAGTGGAAATCCCTGTGCACCTGACCTATAACCTTAGGTTTCATAGATCTCTGCTTTTTCAAGAGAAGCTGGAAACCCAGATTTTTATGTGAAATCTTCTTGTTTTTCAGTTATGGCCAGTAAAGCCTTTTTGTGGAGTGACAGTTATGGTTTAGACTAGAGCTTTGCTTTGAGCTCTGGGCGCCACATCTTAGGGGGAATCTTCACAAACCCTGAGACAACCAGGAAAGTTCTGCAGGCCCCACCGTCTGACATCTGAGGGACTCCTGCAGGACTGGGGATGCTTTGCCCATGAAGGGTGGTGTGATCTGGGAGGTCAAGGGTCTGCTCCTCCTGAGGGCACTCATCTGGGCCCAGTCAGTGCAAGCAAAGGGAAAGTGTCTTTCTTAGAACATGTTGCATGAGCTGACCTGAGTAGACAATGTCCCCCAGGTAAAAGAATTAGGGAACTGCTTTATGCTGTAGCCTTCATGGACATCCACCCTGCACCCTGGCAGGCACTTTCCTGGCCTTCAGGGCCTGTGGGATCTGCCCCTGGCTGTGGGCTGGACCTGTTCCAGCAGCTTCCCCTTACTCACTGTGCCTTAGCTTGCCTGTTTGCCTGCCGTGGCCATTCTGTCTCTGTGGCCAAGGTTTGGAAGTGAGGGTTTGAAATTAAAGAACCCCTTATTCTTCACTCATGCCAAGTTCTTGTCGAGCTCTGCTGTTACCTCTGCTTGCATTACTCTGCCCCAGGTATTTGATATTTCCCCACCTTCACTGACGTCTCTGTTCAGAGGTCATCTGCTTTGACCTCTGTGTGTGGCCAGCCCTCCCCCTTCTCCTGCCCCTACATTTGTCAGTCTCTGGTATCTGTTTATTTACTAGAATATGCAGAGGCCAGGAAACTCTATTGCCGTCCTCTCAGGGCCTCGGATAGTACCTGGCACATGTGTGTGGTTGATTATTAAATGCTGTGTGTGAAGGATTAAGTGAGCTGTAGCTGTGCTGTCTGATGTTGCAGCCGCTTGCTATATGTGGCTATTTAATTTAGTTGGACTATATTAAAAATTCAGTTTCTCATTTGCACCGTGTAGGGGGCTGATTTGGGGGTTGATCAAGGAAAAAGATATGAATATGAGGTGGCACGAACTTTATTGGGCAACACTTGGACAAGTTTGCATGTGGGAGCCGTCTCTCATGGCAGGAGATGGGGCCACCATCCAGAAGGGGAGGGGAGTGGGGGCAGAAAGAGAGCGGCCTCCTCCATCTAGGTGAGTCCTTGGTCAGAGAGCTCCAGGGCCTTAAACAGCAGCTCAGGGCCTTAAAACTTCCAGGTTCTGTCTTATCAATGGGTAACTGCTGTTGGTGAGGTTTACAGAGTATGCCAAACAGGCAGAAATGGCTAAAATTTTGCTTGTTTGGCTATTTTTAAAATAATCATGTATGTAAAAGTTTGAGTTTGGTGCTGGTGGGCCTTTTGAGCTATTGGGCCTCAGTCTGCAGTGAGGAAATAAACAGTGTAGGGCCAGTACATAGTGGGTCTTTGGCTCACGTAGATAACATGCTAGCCCCATTCCAGGTGCTCAGTTGCCACACCTAGCTAGTGGTTGCTGCACCTCTGTCATTGCCGAGAGAGTTCTCTTGGACAGCAGTCTTCAAGAAGTTCAAGTGGTTGTTTGTAAGACTTGACCACAGAACTTTCCAGTAGAGTCTGTGTCTCATGAGCAGCCAGGGGATGCTGGTGGACATTATCACTGGGTGGGGAGCTGGATGAGGTTGGTGGTATCCATCTGCACATCAGGGACCACTGGGGAGCACAAGAAAAAAGGGTCCCTGGGCCCATGTTGGCTTGCCCAATCAAAATTCCTGGGCCTTGTTTAAAGTTGCCCCAGTCATCTGGTGTAGGCAGTCCAGGGACTGGCCACCTTTGAGAGCACTGGACTGGATGGCCTCTGAATTTTTCTTCAGCTTTTTAGACTGTGATTGTAAGAGGGTATTCACTAGAACTCTGGCAAGGATTGGCTCCCAATTTCTGGCTGCCTTTCTAGCTGGAAGCAGCTGCTTTCAGTTCTGGCTGGACTTTTTCTTCTGGGAATCAGTGATCCTTTTACTGTCGTGCAAAGGGATAACCAGATATTCAAGCAGGGTGTCACAATCTGTGAGTTGGATTACTAAATTAAGATTTGAAAAAATGTAAGCGACAGTGTGGTATAGGAGAGTGCACAGTATAGGAGTCTAAGACAAATGAGAAGGATGTGTTTTATGTGGAATCATGTCAGGTAAGGAAAAGGTGAAGTAACACTTTGGCCTGAGTGTCACCACTTTTGTTAATAACAGCTCTGTGGTGAAAGATTTTACAGTGCAATTTCCCCGAAGGGACTGCACCTCTCCTGGGCTGGGGGAGGTGAAGGAGGAGTGATTACATCAACTCCCTTTCAAAGACGTGGACTTCCTTCTTGGACCTTACCCGAATGATGTGTGCAATGCAGCCTCACCATGTGCCTCTGCATTTGTCTCTCTTGGGATTCTGCTTGTAAAAGAACCACAGTCAGCCATTCCTGTCAGTCGTACTTGTAAACAGCCCTGCTTTACCATATAGATGCTTTATTTCTATTATATTAAAATACATTAGTCCATTTAAAGAAAGTCACTTGAGTTACAGCGTCCTAGCCTCAGAGTGGCAGTTTGCATAGTTGAGTCACTGAGTTTTTTTGTTTTTTGTTTTTTTATAACAAGATAAAATTCACCCATTTTAAAATGTCCAATTCAGTGGCTTTTAGTATAGTCACAAAGTTTTGCAAGAATCACCACAATCTAAGTTTAGAACATTTTCATCACTGTTAACATTTTTAAAAATTGAGGTGAAATTCACGTAACAAAATTAACTGCTTTACGGTGTATGCAGTTTAGTGATATTTAGTGTTGGGCAACACTTTCTAGTTTTTCATCACCCCATAAAAACATCTTGTACCTATTAAGTAATCACTCCTTATTTCCCCCTCTCACCCAAATACCTTCAGGGGATGAGTGGATAAACCACTTGTGATACAGGCATACCTCTGAGAAATTGTGTGTTCAGTTTCAGACCATTTTTATCTCAATGATATGAGTCAGATGAAGTTTTTGGTTTCCTAGTGCATAGAAAAGTTGTGTTTATACTATACTGTAATCTGTTAAGTGTGCAATAGCATTATTATTATTATTAATAGCATCATTATTAGAAAAACAGTATACATACCTTTACAGCAAGTTAAAAAATAATTTATTGTTTAAGAATGCTAACCACCAGGGGTGTCTGGGTGGCTCAGTGGGTTAAGCCTCTGCCTTCGGCTCAGGTCATGATCTCAGGGTCCTGGGATCGAGCCCCGAATTGGGCATCTCTGCTCAGTGGGGAGCCTGCTTCCCCCTCTCCCTTTGCCTGCCTCTCTGCCTACTTGTGATCTCTCTCTGTTGAATAAGTAAATGAAGTCTTTAAAAAAAAAAAAAAAAAGAATGCTAACCATCATCTGAGCTGCTGACTTATCAGGTGATGGTTGCTGAAGCCTAACGTAGCTGTGGCAGTTTCTTAAAATAAGACAAATTTGACAAATCGATTGGCTCTTCCTTTCACAAACAGTTTCTCTGTAGCAGGTGATGCTGCTGATAGCATTGATAGAACTTCCTTCAAAATTGGAATCAATCCCCTCAAAATCTGCCACTGCTTTATCACCTAAGTTTATGTGCTATTCCAATATCTCTGTGGTCATTCCAAGAATCTTCACAACCTCTTCACCAGGAGTAGGTCCCATCTCAAGAAATCACTTTCTTGGCTCATCGATAAGAAGTAACTCTGCATCTGTGAGGGTTTTATCATGAGATTGCAGCAACTCAGCCACATCTTTAGGCTCTGCTTCTGATTCTGGTTCTCTTGCTGTTTCTACCACACCAGCAGTTACCTCCTCCAATGAAGTCTTGAACCTTCAACTTGTAAAATATATATATATATATATATATATATATATATATATACAATGTCTGTGAAGCACAGGAAATGAGTTATGCCAGTATATACTTACAATGGAATAGTATTGAGCCGTGAAAAGGAATGAAGCACTGATCCGTACTGCAGCCTGGATGAACCTCAAAACATGGGTGAAAGGAGCCATTCATGGAGGTCACATAAGATCCCATGTATTCAAAACGTGCAGGACAATGTCATGATCAAGTTGTGCCAAGTTTTTCCAACCTTGGCTCTGAGGGCTCTCGGTCTGGGCATCCTTTCCCCGTCCGCTTGTCCTTGGCAGGTGGTGTTGCTAATGGTGACTGCAGCCGTAGAGCCAGACCTGGCCCTCCGTTGTGCTTCTCCAGTTCTGGCAGTGGGCTGCGGGCCCACTTGTCTTTCTCTGGCCACTTTTCTCTTTGGAAAGTAGAGATATACATAGTTCCACCTAGCTAGCTACCCACATGAAGCACATTGCATGGCATGTTCTTATTTTTTTTTAAAGATTTTATTTATTTATTTGAGAGAGAGATCACAAGTAGGCAGAGAGGCAGGCAGAGAGAGAGGGGGAAGCAGGCTCCCCGCTGAGCAGAGAGCCCGATGCGGGGCTTGATCCCAGGACCCTGAGATCATGACCTGAGCCAAAGGCAGACGCTTTAACCCACTGAGCCACCCAAGCGCCCCACATGGCATGTTCTTATTGTCATTGTTTTTATCATTCTTCTTTTCAGACTTCTCGGCAGGTTGCATCAGCCTGCTGTCATGTCGGGTTCACAGCTGATCTATTCCATTCATGCATTTTCATGCAGTCTTCTTGTACCCTTTACTGGCATCGGTCAGTTGCATTAGAAGACTGTATGTTTCTGGAGATTGGAGACAGGTCTGGGAGGTAGAGATTGGCCTGAATTTTCCCTTCCTAGCTGCTGGTCCCCTTCCAGGAGCCTGGGCACCCTTGGCCTCTCCCAGCTGGGTCTGTGGGATGGACTACTTCCTTTCCTAGGTAGCAAAAGAGGGAAAGGCTGGTGACCTGGCATTTTGCCTGGGTAGGAGTTGGGCTCTGAGCCCTGTATGAGTGCAGAGAGGGAAGTTAGGAAGAAAATTCGTTTTTGGAGGATTATTAAAAGGAAGATAGACATAGAATAGCGTTCTCATTACCAAAGGGGGGAAATGTCAAAGACAAAAGGAAGCACTCAGTGCTGCTCCCTATGCTGACCCGCTCTGGAAGAGAAAGAAGAAACCAGGCTTGACTCTCTCCGCTTGACTTATTTCACTCCGCATAATCTCTTCTAGTCCTGTCCATGTTGATACAAAAGTTGGATATTCATCCTTTCTGATGGAGGCATAATATTCCATTGTATAGATGCACCACATCTTCCTTATCCACTCATCTGTTGAAGGGCATTTTGGTTCTTTCCACAGTTTGGCTATTGTGGCCATTGTGGCTATGAACATTGGGGTACATGTAGCCCTTCTTTGTACTGCATCTGCTTCTTTGGGGTAAATACCCAGTAGTGCAATTGCAGGGTCATAGGGTAGCTGTATATTTAATTTCCTGAGGAATCTCCATACTGTTTTCCAAAGTGGCTGCACCAACTTGCATCCCCACCAACAGTGGAGGAGGGTTCCCCTTTCTCCACATCCTCTCCAGCATTTGTTGTTAACTGTCTTGTTGATTTTGGCCATTCTAATTATCTT
>JAPYYJ010002938.1:0-12139 GCA_028533885.1 Nasua narica | reverse complement strand
ACTGTGGACTCTGAGCAACAAACTGAGGGTTTTGGAGGGGAGAGGGTGGGGGGCTGGGCGAGCCTGGTGGTGAGTATTGAGAAGGGCAGGTATTGCATGGAGCACTGGGTGTGGTGCATGAACAATCAATCTTGTAACACTGAAAAAGTGTTACAAGTGTTACAATTTTTGGGGGAAAAAATTAAAAAAATAAAAATAAAAATAAAAATAAGAGTTTAACCTTTTAGTTTCTTATTCTTTAAACTTTCTAAAATATCTTGTGTTCTACATAGGGAGAGAAAAATTATATAGTTATGCATCAAAGTAGATTATTGCAGCAGATGTTTTGAAGTCATCATGGTCCCCCATACAAGAATTATATACTGTTTTTGATATTTCTCAACTCAGCTCTGCCTTCTTAGATTCCTTCTTTGTAATATCTTATCTGAAATTGCAAATGAAGGTTATAAACTCAGTAGTGATATGAGAATTAACCTATCTATCCATTGCTTTCACTTTTATTTTTTCTATATTTATGAAATTATTTTACTTAGTACCATAGATACACTTCTTTTAGTCAGAGAGAGAGAGAAAAAAGAGAGAGGGGGGAGGAGAAGTAGTCCATTATATATTTTGGGTTCTGAATGATCAACTTCTGCCTCACCTTGCTTAGTTGGAAGACAGTCTAAAGTTCACTCACTGATTTAAAAAACAAAGCAAAGCAAAACAGGGCACATTCAGAGGCTCTTTATGTAGCAAAATACACTGTATTTGTATCAGTTGCCATGGAACCAAGGATATGAAGGTTGAGTCCTCATCAGTCTAGAGTGTGCAGGTTAAAATTCATTTAACTTGAGTGCTCATGTATTATCCCTTCTGGAATTATTATGATTCTTATGACCCAAATTAAATTTCTGCTCATGACATTAATAGGGTAATTTCATTCATAAATAAATTCTGGATAAATAAAAGTCAGAGGCAGGAGTTTGAAAGGTTAACTACAGAAGGAATATAAACTCATTGAAACATTAGTTAAAGTCAAGTAAGTTTATAGGCCTTCAATTCATCTCAATTCAGAAAAAAGCACTAGGAATATTTGGCTATTTTTATAATGTTTGCTTGTCAAGACCAAAGGGTTTTCCTTAATCTAAGCCATAGCTTTCTAGTGACTTTCAGTGGTATGTATTTAGCATAGCTATTTATTTGTTGTGTATCTTCTCATGGAGATGATGTTAACCATCAACTACTAAGTGTTGCTTAACGTTCTCAGTCTTAGGCTTTGGGACTGACTCATGATAAAGCTAGGTAGGAGTATCACTTATCTTCACATTTTTCCTTTCCAGTTACTTGAATGGAAAACATTTGTTAATAAATTTTTTATTTTAATTCCAGGACAGTTAATATACAGGGTTTTATGTTAATTTCAGGTTTATAGTATAGTGAAGCAACACTTCCATACATCACCCAGAGCTCTTCATGACTAGTGCAGTCCTTAATCCCCATCACTTTTTTTTTTTTTTTAAGATTTTGCTTATTTATTTGAGAGAGAGAGAGAGTACAAGCCAGGGAGAGAGGCAGAGGGAGAGGGAGAAGCAGATTCCCTGCTGAGTAGGGAGCCCATTCTGAGTCTTGATCCCAGGACTCTGGGATTATGACCTGAGTCAAAGTCAGACACTTCACTTACTGAGGCATCCAGGCTACCCACCCCATCACCTTTTTAACCCATCCCCTCACCCACCTCCCTCCTGGTAACCATCAGTTTGTTTTCTACAGTTAAGAGTCTGTTTCTCAATATGGGATGGGGAAGGAGACAAACCATAAGAGACTCCTAAACTCACGAAACAAACTACGGGTTGCTGGGAGGTGGCGGGGGTAGGGTTATGGACATTGGGGAGGGTATGTGCTATGGCAAATGCTGTGAAACGTGTAAGCCTGATGATTCACAGACATGTACCCTGGGGCAAATAATACATTATATGTTAATAAAAAATTTAAAAAAAAAAGAGTCTGTTTCTTGGCTTGTCTCTCTCTCCTTCTTTTCCCCTTTATTCATTTGTTTTGTTTCTTAATTTCCACATGTGATAAAATCATATGGTATCTCTCTTTCTCTGACTGGCTTATTTCACTTAGCATTATACTCCCTAGAGCCATCCATGTTGTTTCAAATGGTAAAATTTCATTATTTTTCATGGGTGAATAATATTCCATTGCATACATAAATATATACACAAACCACTTCTTTATCCATTCATCTATCGACAGACACTTTGGTTGCTTCCATATCATGGCTATTGTTAAGTAATGCTGCAATAAACACAGGGGTGTATGTATCCTTCCAAATTAGTGTTTTTGTATTTGGGGGGTAAATATACAGCAGTGTAATTATTAGATCATAGAGTAGTTCTATTTTTGACTTTTTGAGGAAACTCTACACTCTGCCACAGTGGCTGCATTCCCACCAACAGTGCATGAGGGTTCCTTTTTCTCCATATCCACACCAACACTTGTTATTTCTTGGATTTTTTATTTTAACAAGTGTGAGGTGATATCTGACTGTAGTTTTGATTTACACTTCTCTGATGATAAATGATGATGAGCATCTTTTCATGTGTCTGTTGGCTGTCTTCTTTGGAGAATTGTCTGTTCATGCTTTCTGTCCATTTTTTAAATTGGATTATTTGGTTTTTGGCTGTAGAGGTGTATAAGTTCTTTATAAACTTTGGATACTAACCCTCTATCAGATATAGCATTTGCAAATATCTTCTCCCATTCTATAGGTTGTGTTTTAGTTTTGTCGATTGTTTTCTTTGCTGTGTAGGAGCTTTTAAGTCTCATGTAATCCCAGTAGTTTATTTTTGCTTTTATTTCCCTTGGCTCAGGAGACATTATCTGGGAAAATGTTATGGCTGATGTTAGAGAAATTATGGCCTGTGCTCTCTTCTAGTATTTTAATGGTTTCCAGTCTCACATTTAGATCTTTAATCCATTTTGAATGTATTTTTGTGTATGGCATAAAAAAGTGATCCAGTTTCATTCTTTTGCATGTAGCTGTCCAGTTTTCCCAACATCATTTGTTGAAGAGTCCTTTTCTCATAGTACATTCATTCTTCCTTTGTTGGAGATTGATTGATAATATAATTGTGGGGTTTTTTTGTGGGTTTTCTATTCTGTTCCATTGATCTTTGTGTCTATTTTTGTGCCAGTACCACACTGTTTTGTTTACTACAGCTTTGTAACATATCTTGAAGTCTGAAATTGTGTTACCTCCAGTTTTGCTTTTTCTTTTTCAAGACTGCTTTAGCTATTCAGGGTCATTTGTGGTTACATATGAATTTTAGGATAGTTTGTTCTAGTTCTGTGAAAAATGCTGTTGGTATTTTAACAGGAATTGCATTAATCACTCACTGTTCATGCGATCAAATAATAAAATCTTAAAAAAAAGAATTATTAAATTTTTATGAAAAAATCTATATTGAAATGGCATTAATCTTCTTTATTAACTTTTTGTTAAACAACTTAGTTATTCTTTATTTTGATTCATTTGGTCCTGACAATTTTTGCCTTCAGTAGCTTGTTGTTTTATTATTAATTTGATTTATTAAATTCTCTTAAATATTTTATTTTTTCTTATTACTTGATTTTTAATGTTGTATGGAAGATCTCTGAGGGCAAACTGATTTTTTCCCCCAAGCAATCCTTCTCCCCACCATAGCACCCAAGCCTCTGCCTCTTTATAGGAAATTATCTTTACTTTTGAAATTCAGTTATGTAACCAAGATATGCATTAGTGCCAATCTCACTTTACCAGTTTTGCTTGTTACATGATAAACACTTTTGAGCTGCAGATTCAGATTTCAGCTCAAGAAAATATTTTTCTACAGTGTCTAACTTTATTTCAATTTCATGTGTTTCTCCCTCATTTTCATCTGTCTTTTCAACTTTGGAGCATGATTTAGTCTTTTCCTTTACCTGACCAATTCAGTTTTCCACAGTTGTGATCCTACTCTTTATTGACAATCATTTAGTTAAGAGTTTTAATTATAGTAATGTTAGTTTCTTCATATTTTTTCCCTCTCTCATTCCCTTTACTTTTCAGTCTGAGACCCTCATGTAATCTTTGTTCTTTGTCTCAGAGGCTAAGTTTTATCAAATTTTATTGTGAGTACAAAGCAGACAAATCTGAACTTTATTTTTTAATGTAGTATTTCTTATTTATTTGTTTATTTACTTATTTATTTGACAGAGAGGAGAGAGATCACAAGTAGAGAGGCAGGCAGAGAGAGAGGGGAAGCAGGCTCCCTGCCAAGTAGAGAACCCGATGCAGGGCTCGATCCCAGGACCCTGAGATCAGGACCTGAACCAAAGGCAGAGGCTTTAACCCACTGAGCCACCCAGGCGCCTCTAGTATTTCTTTTTCAAAAGGATGCTCTTTCTCTATTTGTTGATTACAATGGAATCTATATTTTTTTCAGAATATTTTTATAGATTCTGCATTGTTGATCCATTGTTGAACACAAGAGATTAACTTAGGCCTCATCCTGAATCTAAAACAGGTGTGCAGGTTGTGTGGGTTTTCGTCATATACCTAGACCATGTTGGTATATTCCTGCAATACTCAAGTTAGAGGTGCAGCTGATATAAGCTCCAATGATTAGTTCAGTGATTCCCACAGATAGCTGGGAATAGGGGAAGGTTTAGGGTTGTGGGCAGGTACAGAAGAACAAGTTTACTTCTGAACCATTTCTTTCTTGTTTTTCATGAGGAGGTAGAACCAAGAGTCACACTGCTCTCTCTGTTTTTTTGGTTTTGCCCAGTTTTCATGCCCTGTACTCGATGTGTCTGTGTCTGGCCTCTTTACTGCTGTCCAGAGTCTCAGAAGGGCTCCACCACATTAAGGAGAGTCTAGCCACTCTGAGTTTTTCTTTTAATAGGGTCACAATTATTCTTAACCTCCCCCAAATTCATTCATGGTGGCAGAGTGGTTCCTAATGGTGAGTTCCCTACGTCTTTTCCTTCTCTCCTTTGCCTCAGATGATCCTCTCCCTTCCTATTAGGAGTGTGGGTGCATTCTGTCAGTTGCCTTCACAGATACTTATTAAATCTATTTTTTGTTGAGTTGTTTTTCTATAATTTTAAGTATAAAGACCATGGAAATGTTCTAGTGATGTAGCTTTCATAAGTGATACTTCTGATAACAAGTCCAACAATCTCAATGATGGCACTGCTTAGGGAAATCCCGCACTCTCACTCTACAGCAGTAAATTTCAGGTGGAATAGAATTTACAATAGTCGGGCGCCTGGTTGGCTCAGTTGGTTGGGCGGCTGCCTTCGGCTCGAGCGTGACCCTGGAGTCCCGGGATTGAGGCCCACGTCGGGCTTCTTCCTCTGACCTTATCTCTTCTCATGATCTCTCTCAAGTAAATAAAATCTTAAAAAAAAAAAAAAAGAATTTATAATAGTCATTGTTATTTGTCTTTGAGTACCCTCCTTCCCTTAAAGGAAAAGCTACCAATGTAAATGTTGACAAGAGATTATCAGTCTCTGTTGACAAAACTTGAGCAATTCTCAGAGCATGGCTTAGGAATGCTCAGGAATGGTGACAGCCTTAAAATTCTAATCATGTTCTGAGAAACCTCTTCTACTTAGATCATAACTGTGTACTCTTGGGATCAAGGCAGAATTGTCTCTTAAAGCCTTTTCATCAAACTTTGAGGTTCTACCCTTTGCCCCATCATCTTACTGATCCTACTGAGCACTCCATGCCCAGACCAAGAGGTCTCTTAAAATCACTAGTCTATAAAATCTTTATAGGGGTACCTGGGTGGCTCAGTGGGTTAAAGCCTCTGCCTTCGGCTCAGGTCACGATCTCAGAGTCCTGGGATCGAGCCCCGTATCAGGCTTTCTGCCCTGCAGGTAGCCTGCTTCTGTCTCTCTCTACCTGCCTCTCTGCCTACTTGTGATCTCTCTCTCTGTGAAATAAATAAATAAAACCTTTAAAAAAATCTTTAGATTATTCTTTCGTGGTCCAGAAAGCTCCTGAGTGTGTGAATCTCCAACTCTTAATTAATTGTTGAGGCACAGTGGTGCTTTGAGATAAGGTACATATTGAGGGAAAAAAAAAGGATTAGTAAGCAGCCTAGGTAAAGAACTACTACAAATCAATTTAAAAAAAAAAGCAAACAACCATACAGAATTATAGGTAGAAGATATAAGCAGAAATTTATGAAGAAATCCAAGTGGCTTAGAAGCATATGAAGAGATGCCCATCCTTACTAGAATTCAGAGGAATATAAATTAAAACAACCAGATGAACCATAAAACCAGATGAATCATTCAATAACCATAAAACTGGCAAAATTTAAGAAATTCTCCAATATCAGAAAGGGGAACCCTCCTACACGGTTGTGGGAATGCAAACTGGTATAGCCACCCTGGAAAACAGTGTGGAGTTTCCTCAAAAAGTTGAAAATAAGGCTACCCTACGACCCAGCAATCGCACTACTGGGTATTTACCCTCAAGATACAAATGTAGTGATCCAAAGGGGCACCTGCAACCGAATGTTTATAGCAGCAATGTCCACAATAGTCAAACTATGGAAAGAACCTAGATGTCCATCAACAGATGAATGGATAAAGAAGATGTAGTATATATATATACAAGGGAATACTATGCAGCCATCAAGAGAAATGAAATCTTGCCATTTGCAACGACATGGATGGAACTAGAGGGTATTATGCTAAGCGAAATAAGTCAGTCAGAGAAAGACAATTATCATATGATCTCTCTGATATGAAGAATTTGAGAGGCAGGGCGGGGGGGTCATGGGGTGGTGGGGGAGGGAAATGAAACAAATGGGATCAGGAAGGAGACAAACCATAAGAGACTCCTCAACTCACGAAACAAACTGAGGGTTGCTGGGGGTTAGGGGGGTAGGGATAGGGTGGCTGGGTTATGGACATTGGGGAGGGTATGTGCTATGGTAATTGCTGTGAAATGTGTAAGCCCAATGATTCATAGATATGTACCCTGGGGCAAATAATACATTATGTGTTAAAAAAAAAAAAGAAATTCTCCAATATCAAGTTCAGGTGGGGAAAGGGAAGTCATCATCACTGACGTGCCAACTAGTATAATCACCTTGGGAAGTGCTTTGGTGATATGAAGCATAGTTTGAAATGCCCATAGTCTAAATCCCTCAGTCCCATTTCTGGGTTTATATCTCAGTGAAATTTTTATACATGTGCAGCAGGGAGACATGCCAAAGAATGTTCTTTGCAGCATTGTTTTAAATAACAAAAAACTGGGAACAACTCAAATATCCATCCCATCTGAGAATAGGGATTAATAAATTGTGATATATTGATAACCACAGAATAGTGTGCACAGCTAAAATAAATGAGGAATATCTTCATACATCAATATGGACAGATCTTAAAAACTATTGCATGAGAAAAAGCAAGTTACATTTTTATGCCATTTATTTAAATTAAAAATGGTGAGCATGGTAATGCTCTACAGCACTTACGGATATATGTAGACATACACACTCACAGTAAAGTTTAAAAACATGGATTAGACATACTCTATACTTACAATAAGAGTTGCTCTGGGTTTGAAGAGAGGTAAACATGTTTGAGGATGAGAACAAAAGGGCTGTCAACTTTCTTTGTAATGTGTGTGTTTATTTCTTTAAATAGAAAAGATCTTGAAGTAACTATTGCAAAATATTGTTCATTTTGAATGCGGAGTACATTACTATTTGTGTATGATCCTTTGTAAATATTAGTTGTTTTTGTCAGTAAAAATATCCCAGAAATCTACACGCTCAGTCTCTGGTCTCCTATAACTAAGTCCCTTGGGAGCCAGAGCACCTGCAGATAAGAGGGGCTTCCCTTTTCCCTCTGCACCTCAGAAGCTGTTGGGTTAAACACTGATTCCATCTGGGCAAAGATTTTCTGGCAGCATTCTGCTCAGCTGCACACATGGTAAATACCCTTAAAAGGCAATATCAATCCAATTTCAGGGGAGAAACTATTTTAGCATTACGATTCATCTCCAGTGATTTATTATTTTTTAATATTTTAGAATGTTAGAGTGCTATCTAAATATAAAACAACTGAAATGAGACATTTCTGTACTCAGACAGTATTCCTCTTTGTCTCCTCTGCATTTTTAGCTGGTATTCTCAGGAGCGTACGATCCTCTGAAAAGTAAGTTGTGAGCTCCTTATTTTAAAACACAACAATATTGGAGATAGACACCTGTTCCTCCAATTCTCCATATTTAATAATCATCCTTTTTCATAACTAAAAGCAAGAGCCTGAGTATTATGAAAAATAAAATCCAGGGGAAGAACTGCACTTCTTTGGACCTCATCAGAATTATCTGCAGTGTTGTGAAGTGTTTGGAAGGAAATTCTGCCTTGCCTAGGGCTGGAGCGAGGGCTGGAATTGAAGAGAGAGGATCAATACGGAAGCTGTCCCAGCTCTGCCTGAAGTGCCGTGGTGATTAGAGGAAATGGCTTATCAGTTCCTCTTATAATCTGGAAAACCATTTATGGAAACAATGGATCACTGGCAGAGCCCATCAGCTGTAGTTTCTGAGCTATATATCTTCATTACTATCAGGTACCTGAATCAGAAGGAACCTCAATTCTATAACCCAGTACACTATCCCACATAAATGCATCACACTGGTTATCAGACATGGATAGTTATTATATATAAAACACACACATATATAATATATATTTAATACACATATATCATACATATATGGTTATTATATATTATGTAATAAATGTTTTATGTGTATAATAGGCATATATGGTTATTATATGCCAGGGAAAGCTGCACATTAATTTGTCTTATATGGAAACAAACACTGGTTTTACATTTATTGTCTAGATAGCTTAATACATTCCTTATTAGGGAATTCCAATTCTAGTGTGCTCAATTATAAGGGCCAGCAGGTAGAGGAGAGGTGGAAGGACGCAAGATAGAGTTACTCTGGCCATGATGTGTGCCATCATTTCAGCTTCTGGAATACTTTGGGGAAGTTCAAACAGCTCAAGTGAAGTTAAGAAGGACAGAACTTCTTCCTGATTAGTGCTGTATGGGACCGCTGAAAAAGAACACATAGAAAAATGCATGTGCCCTTGCAAAAGAGCCAAGGCAGAGCTGAAATAAGACCCCCTTTCATCCTGCAAGTTATTTCTGGGCTAGAATGTTTAAATAAGAACAAGATGGATGGTTCCTGAGGATTTCAGAGCTGGAACAGAAAACCTTTTAGCTGAGGCAGGGTAGAACTGTGGAGGCAGTCACATTTCAACGAAAAAATCTTCAACCATGGAGAGTTGGCTCAGAAGGCAGTGGTTGGGCAGCTGGAGTCTGAAGACTCACACCTTTTAACCAGTAAAATCTGTTTATAGGTCCCTGAAAATGTTGGATCCTTGTGGTCAGGCCTGGCTGGGGAATTGCACTGCAGTATCAACAATCCATACCGATCTTGACCCTTTTCCTTATAAGTAATTCAAACAGATCCCAAGATACTTAATTGGGACTTTGGGGGCCACATAAACAACAGCACACTTCCCTTCTGGGATGAGATCTCACTGAGAAACATCCACTGGAAATGAGATAGCTAAAGATCAAAATGTCAGGTTTTCATGATGAAGTAGACCACCAACACTTTTCTCTCTGAAAGACCCCAACCTGCCAGGGCCGAGGAGGACAGCTGTGGGCCCCCGTTAGGCAGGCTACTCAGCACATGGGTGCAGAGAGGAAGCTGCTCTCACAGAGAGAAAACTGAGCCCCAGGCCCAGACCCTTCTTCCCGACTAAGTTGGGGGAAGGGTGGAGGGGAAGAGAAGGAAGAATGGAGCAGTGAGAGAGGTTCAAATGTTTCAGCCACACTTTTCCTGTCTAGGGGAACGTGTCCCTCCACAGAAGTACAAAAAGTGTTATATTATCTGTAATTGACTAAAATACTCCATCCTGGAGAATATAATAGATCTGTTTATTTTAGTCCACACCCTAGGGGTCAGGCTAGTTGACCTAAATAGAAATACATACTTTGGCATCCCCAGAAGCACTCAAATCTCTCCCCTAAAAAACTATAAATTATTTGTGTTTGAGAACCAATAATACCAGCCCATCCTCCTCATAATAGACACAAAATCAAGGAGCTCCTAAAAACCACCTACTCATGGTCAGTTGGCTTAACTGAGAGCTGAGATGAGAAGCCAGGGCTCCTTCTCAGTGGGCCTACGGCCTCCTTGGAAAGAACTGTATTTACTTTAGCGTTGGAATATTAATTACCTTTTCGGTGCTTATTACATAACAAGTGCAGTTCTGAGCACATGTGTTTCCCCATTTAATCCCTATAATTACTGTGAGATTGGTAGGTAATATTGTTACTTCCATTTAACAGATGAAAAAATTGGTGTCTCAAGAAGGATTTACCCAAGGTCACTCAGGGAGTGAGTGTAGAGCAAGGACTCAAACCCAGCCCTGGGGGCCAGAGTCCAGCCTTCTTCACCACATCAGGGCTCAAAGAGTCCTTAGAGAAGGGTCTGTCTAAATCTCCATTCCACTCCCTGGGAAACAGGTCTAGAAAACAGCGGGAGCTTGACTACACTTATTTTATACGTGTAACTCAGATTGCCCAAGGATTCTTCCTGATGATGGTTTTTTTTGGGGGGGTGGAGGTACTTTCCAGAAGAAATGGATTAATTTATCTCTTATTAATATATAGAAGTCCACATGATAATAAGCTCAATAAGTAACACAATAGAGCCTTTAACTTATCACACCACTAATGATGAATACCAGAATATTTGGTGGGTTGAGTTAACCCACTACAGTTTCATCTATTGAGATGATTTTCAATTAAAAACGTATTAACCAAATACTGAGATAATAAAGAAAACCAAATGCCAAAATATGATATTCTTTAACTAATGAAAAAGTCTTTGTAAACAAAAGCTATGTAACATATTTTGATTTCTCTATAATAAACAAGCAGCCATATTGAATTCTAATTACTAATAGGAATTCTTGATCCTTAAATATTAGAGGTGGAAAGAAATATTTTCCCAAATAAAATGACTGCAAATTTAATAGAAACAGTGGAGTCTTCTGATATATTTGGTGTCTATACAGAGTCAATGAAATGGGCAATAAAGTTAATTTGATTCATGTAGATTATCATGATATACTGAGCCTCATTTTCTGCCTACTTCCCTCATCCAAACATATAGAAAGGAAGCTTTTGGAGGGGGCAGCATAACAGGATTACCCACAGACAATTAAAAATAAAGACTGCCAGGACATGGGGCGCCTGGACGGCTCAGTTGGTTAAGCAGCTGCCTTCTGCTCGGGTCATGATCCTGGAGTTCAGGGATCGAGTCCCACATCAGGCTCCCAGCTCCGCAAGGAGTCTGCTTCTCCCTCTGACCTTCTCTCCTCTCATGCTCTCTCTCACTTTCTCTCTCTCTCAAATAAATAAATAAAATCTTAAAAAAAAAAATTTCCAGGACATGAGATTGTGCACTGGTTCTTGTCACATTACTGTCCCTGAGAACCATGGGGGAAATTCATTAAGAGGATGAGAACATTAGCCTAGAAACTGAAGCTTTCAATTATGCTGAGATTTTGGCCCCAAGTCCTAATGTTAAACTTGATGGAGCTAGGCCAGGTCATAGGCAGGATTCTTTTCACTGAGCCTAGACTTGTTCATGTCTAGAACTAAGTAGCCTGAAGCTTCACCTTTTTCTCCAAGACTCAAGGCCCTATTCCTAAATTTTACCATTTCCATGTGTAGTTGGCTGGTTGGAAGCACAGCTGGTTGGGAGCAGAGCCCTGGGAAGGCCAGAGGTCACTCACTGGTAGCCTATGGACTATAGCTGGCCCCAAAATACATTTTATTTAGTTTCAACAACATTTAAAATTATAATTAATTTTAAAATCAAGAGGGTTTTTTTTTACATGAAATAATTAGATTTCTAGCATTCTTTTTTTTTATTTTTATCTCCCCATATATGTTTATTTTAATTTTTCAGTGTTACAAAATTGATTGTTCATGCACCACACCCAGTGCTCCATGCAATACGTGCCCTTCTCAATACCCACCACCAGGCTCGCCCAGCCTCCCACACCCT
>JAPYYJ010002937.1:0-12142 GCA_028533885.1 Nasua narica | reverse complement strand
TTTTTCAGTGTTACAAGATTGATTGTTCATGCACCACACCCAGTGCTCCATGCAATACGTGCCCTTCTCAATACCCACCACCAGGCTCGCCCACCCCCCCACCCCCTCCCCTCCAAAACCCTCAGTTTGTTGCTCAGAGTCCACAGTCTCTCCTGGTTCATCACCCCCTCCGATTTCCCCCCATTCACCCTTCCCTTCCTTCTCACGATGCCCTCCATGATTTTCTTTATACGCCACACGTAAGAGTCACTAGCTTTCTTATTTCCTCTACAGTGAAAATATAATACCTGCCTCTCCTACTTCGGAGCCTGAGGATCAAAATAAATGATAAAGGCAAAGCATTTTAGAAACAATAAAGCACTATATAAACATAAACTTGTTATTGAATGCGAGGTAAATCATATTTATTGTTTCATAAAAACAAGTTTCCAAGAATTTCAACTTGCCTGAATTTTGTTTGGCTTATTCAGTTATCACATAGATTAGAAAAGCACGTCTCTCTCAAATTATCATAATTCAGAGGGCGCCTGGGTAGCTCAGTTGGTTAAGCATCGGATTCTTGATTTCAGCTTAGGTCACGATCTCAGTCAGGGTTGTGGGATCACGCACCGCATCTGGCTCCACACTCAGTGGGGAGTCTGGTTGAGATTCTCCCTCTTCTTCTACCCCTTTGCGCCACCCCCACTTGTCTCTAAATACATACATACATATGTACATACGTACATAAAAATGTCGTAATCCAGACTTTTCACTGAATCAGACAGGCATTGTCCTAATCAACACAAATTGTTGCAGTTTTATTTTAAAGCCATAAATACTAGTGTGGATTTATGCTCCTACAGGCACTTGAACAAGATTTCTGACCTCATGCTAAAGGAATCCAGACAAGAAAGGCCTCGAGTATAGGCAGAGTCGGATGAATTTGATCAAGAAGAATATTTTAAGTCCAATAAGAGAGTTGGAATTTGAGAAGAAGGGGAAAGCACGAGAGGGCAAATATCCAAGACTACAAAGATAGTTGCTGGATGAGAAAGAAAAAGAAAATCTGGAAAGAAATGGTGTTATCAATTATCTTTTGGGTTAAAAGATTCTAGAATAATACCAATCTTCTTCTTACATGTTGTACTAGCTCTGGCTGCCATAACAAGATACCATAAACTCAATGGCTTAAGCAATAGGAATTTCTTTTCTCAAAGTTCTGGACATGGACAGGTTCAAGATCAAGGTGCCAGCAGCCAATTCAATCTCTGGTGAAAGTACTCTTTCTGGCTGGCAGATGACTGCCTTCTTGCTGTCCTCACATAGCCAGCCTTATGACTTCATTTAACCTTAATTATTCCCTAAAGCTCTATCCCAAATACAGTCACATTGAGGGTTTAAGACTTGAACACGAATGGGGGGGCACATTTAGTCCATAGTACGCGCGCACGCACGCATACACACCCACACACAATTTTTTCTCCAAGTTTCTACAAACAGGAGTCAGTATTTGTATCATTTGTCTTTAGAAGACACGAATGGGAGGGACAACTGTGTGGCTCAATTTATTAGGCATCTGACCATGAGTTCAGCTCAGGTCCTGCCTGATCTCAGGGTCGTGAGGTCAGCCCGAGTCAGGATCTGCGGTGAGCAGAGACAAATGGACAACAAAGGGGGATCTGAAGATATTTTGAAGGAAGATATTATACCGGGTTAGTGATGATCAAGAAAAATGTTAAATTACTCCCCAAACTTAAAAACTTAAACCTAGGGGTCCGAGAGCACTTTCATCAGCTGTGATATACTTGTCAGGAAGGATGTCAGTTTGAAGGATAAGGAGGTGAGTTTCTCTGGTTTTATCTGAAGTGTGATTCGGTCTCAGAATCTGCAGGAAAAGTCACAAGGACAACTATAAAAACAAGCAGATGGGTCCGATTATATCAAGATCAGAAGCCTACACATACCAGAGTTGAAGCCTTGCCTGATCACCCCAGCTGGAATGATTTCTCCCTTCCCAGAACTGATAGAACAATAGTCTTCAACACTCATTTGGCACATCTGCCCTCATTTATTCATTCTCCAATATATTTCCTGGATGCCCTTTGTTCAGGATCATTCAAGGTGGGAAGGAAGTAGACCAGATTTGAGGAATGGGCAGAGAATGGTTAGGATATGCAAAGGAGGAGTGAGTGGAGACTAATACCAAACCTAGGGGCTTCCCCCGCCATGGATTTAGGGTTACCTTCAAAATCACAGACCTGATCCTTACTATCTTTTGCACAAATGATAAACATCCTTGCCTTTCCTGCCTCCTCCAAAAATTTCAGTATAAATACTAAAGCAGAAAGATACTTTTGGCAAATAGGTACCAAGCACAAGTCTTAGATGATTGAACAGTTCATTTTCTTCCCCTGTTGACAATACATCCATTTTGGATTGTAAATTTTCAACTAATCTTCACTACAGCCATTCTAGGGTAATAGGGAAAAAATGGTACACTTCTAGATTTGATTCTTCCTTTCCAAGTACCAATTATCCTAAGAACATAAAATTACAATTTACTTATTTTTTTTCCAGAGAAAGAATTAAGGAGGAAATTAAGTTGGAAAACATCATGCCAATAATTTTCTACATGTAAATAAATGTCGAGAGGAGAAATATGATAGGGAAAAGAAGATAGTTTGGATGTATACTATACTATAGTACAATACTACTACTACTATATTGAAGGGTTTATTAAATTTTGACAGGGCCAGAATGAAAGGAAAGACTTTCTATTTACTTATCTTCTTTTATTTTTTAAAAGATTTTATTTATTTATTTATTTATTTATTTATTTATTTATTTATTTGTCAGAGAGAGAGAGAGCACAAGCAGGGGGAGCAGGAGGCAGAGGCAGAAGCAGGCTCCCGGCTGAGCAAGGATCCTGGAATCATGTGGGACTTGACCGCAGGACCCTGGAATCATGACCTGAGCTGAAGGCAGATGCTTCACCGACTGAGCCACACAGATGTCCCTACTTATTTTATTTTTTAAAAAGTTGAGATGCAAAGACAGCTGGCTGGCTCAGTCAGTGTAGCATGTGACTCCTGATCTCAGGGCTGTGAGTTCAAGCCCCATGTTGGATGTCTTGTTGTTAAAGAATATACATAGAATACTAGTAGTTATTCCCCAGTAGTGGAATTGTGAGTGATCTTAATTTTCCTTTGTATGTTTCTCCATATTTTCCACAATTAATGTGTTTTTGTTTTGTAAGCAGGAAAGAAAAAGAAGGAAAATAGTACAAGAAAAAAGCGTTGACTCTCTCCAAGCCAGATAATTCTGCTCAAGATAATTTTCATTTCCCTGCCAAAGTGATTCCACAGTGAAGATAGATTTTGATATTTTCCAAAGGTATCCTAATCTTTGCTACCTTCCCTTCTGATAAGAGTAGAGGTAAACAGTGCTATCAGATATTTCTTTTGCTAAAACATATTTCTTTTCTTTTTCTTTTTTCTCCAGGATATTTCTATTCTTACACGTGAAATAAGATTTAGAGAGCCGTATTTTAGAGGTTGGGCAAGAATTTTGAAAAAAAAAACAGGGGTTACAACATATCTGGACTGTTTCCTTCCTTCCTTCCTTCTTTCCTGCTTCCCTTCCTCCCTCCCATCCTCCCTCTCCCTCTTTCTTTCTTTTTTTTCTTTCTCTTTCTTTCCTTCTTTCTTTTTCTTTCAGATTTTATTTATTTATTTGACAGAGATAGCAAGAAAGAGGGAACACAAGCACACAGGAGTTGGAGAGAAAGGAACTGTCCGGAGAGGGAGAAGCAGGCTCCCCGATGAGCAGGGAGCCCTACCCGGGGCTCCATCCATGGTAGGACGGAGGGATCATAACCTGAGCCAAAGGCAGACGCCTAAGAACTAAGCCACCAAGGCGCCCCTCTTTTTTCTTATTAAGTACCACAAACTGAAAAACTCAATGATGGGTCACTCATTTACAAAACAAATAAAAAAAACTTGGATTATATAATTTACCCTCTGACTTTTTTTTTTTTTTTTTTTAAGATTTTCTTTTTAAGTAATCTCCACACCCAACCTGGGGCTCGATTTTACAATCCGGAGATCAGGAGTAGTATGCTTTGCTGACTGAACCAGCCAGCCCCTACCTACCTGCTAACATTTTTGACAGCACTGCTTTGCCTAACTTAGACATTACACCTTACTCACTCAGCCAGGCACTTAAGCCATCTCAAAGATAATTTTTAGGAAGATTTGAAACGCATTTTTTTGTTTTGTCTTTTTGTTTTGTTTTGTTTTCTCAAATCTATAGTTTGGAGTTTCCGTCTTTAGAACTTTAAACTTACACCCACAGATTAAAGCGTCAAGAGCAAATTCCAAGAACTCTGTTTTCTGGGTGTCACTACAATACATACAGGTGAAAACTAAGGAAGGTGTCAAGGAGGAATCTGTGTATTTAACAATATTCAGATGTGATGGGAAATTCCCCACCAGGTGGTTGGGTGGAGTCAGTCCCACTTTTAGCCAATGGGCTGCTCCTATTCTCCGGCCACAGTGATTGGTTCAGCGGTGGCACAAGACCCAGGTTAGACCAATCAGACTCAGTCCTGGATATTTGTTTAAACTTTCCTACTAACCAGGGAAGGTAAAGGACAAGGCTTCAGAGCTGGAGGGATCTGTTTCCGCTTGGGAGGGAAGATGGGCTAGAAAGTGGAGCCCACGTGGAGAATGTGGAGCTGAGAAATGGCATGAAATAAACTGTGCCTTGGTGCTAATGTGAGAGCATAGATTAGGTTTGGCTCAAGCAGTTTTGCTGGATTAGTCTGTCCAGTTGAGTTCAAATCATCCATCCTCTTTTTTTCTGACTCGGGCATACTTGGGTGGGTTACTTACAACTGAAGGATCCTGATATAGGAGGAAAAAATAGAAAAGCTAAAGAGGCAAGGTTTTAACAATAACTTTTTAAAGATTTTATTTATGTATTTAACAGAGAGAGACACAGCAAGAGAGGGAACACAAGCAGGGCGAGTGGGAGAGGGAGAAGCAGGCCTCCTCGTTGAGAAGGGAGCCTAAATGCGGGGCTCGATCCCAGGACTCTGGGATCATGACCTGAGCCGAATTCTAGAGTCCCATGCTCAACTGCCTGAGCCACCCAGGAGCCCCGTCAATACACCACTTCTGACATTTCATTTTATTACGATTTAAGCTCCATAAAGAGAGGGGATGTGTCCTTCTTTTTGGTGCTGGCATAGTCGGTGCCTAATATCATCAAATGTTATGAGCTATCAATACCAGGGGGAAATTGTACCAACTCCACGTTTCAGTGGTAGATGAATTATTTCCCTAATGCTTATAATATTTGCAATATCCATACAGGCTATATGTGAATGCAGATCTAACGTACAAGAATTAACTAGTTTTACAAGGTCTGTGTCTCTGTTAGAAGAGTAGTAATACAGGCGAGCATAACAGTGGGCTGGAAATAGATTTGGCAGCTATTCCCATTTTCCTCATTGCCTCATTAAGCCTCAGGCAACAGGGCTCACATCCGTGGCTCAGTTTCCCAAGCCTTGAAAAGAAAACCCTGTGCCCTTTCTGCCTACTCAGGGGGACTAAGAGGAAGGAGGAAAGCCTATAAAGGGCTCCAACTTACTTTAGAGAAATATAAAATGGCCCCACATTATTTGTTTCCCTCTCTCAAAAGCAGTTTAAAGTTCTGTTTCTGTTTCACTTACGGGATCAGGATTCTCCTACCATTCAGCAAAGTGTAAGACATAAGCTGCCAGTTAATAACCATTATCTCCATTTTACAGATGGAGATACTTAAGGTAGAAGAGAGTTATATGTTCAAGTTGGCAAAGTAATTCACCAGCAGAATTCCGAAAAGAGTCTGAGTCCAAAACAAAATGATTCTGTGAAACCATCTGCTCTCCAGCTGTACAGACAGTTCCCTAAAACGCAGTAAGTATTGTTGAAACTATTTTTACTGAAGCAGAAGTCAATCAGACAGCTGGGACTCAGATAAGACCTGTCTTGAGCATTTCAACAAGGAGATGTTTTTTTCATTCTACCAGCTAATAGATTCTATGCCCTGTCTACATCGTCAGTATTTGCAAATGCAAGTTAATTGAGGATAGTTAGAGATTCCCTTTGGTCTTGTAAGTCATGAAATTCAAGCAATGGCCACAAAGAAGATGGATTACATTGACTGGATAAAATAGTTATATTTGTGAAGGTGACAAGGATAAACACAACAAGCAAATCGGATCCAAGTCTCTGTTACTTTTGTTTGGCTCATATCTAGGCAACCAGAGTCATGCACTAATCTAATGAGGTGACTTAACTCTGATGGGGGGAGTGAGGCGTGGGTGGAGAGATGCAAGTGTTGGATATGAGACAATGGCAGAAGGTAGAGAATTGTGAAAACTGGGTGATGGATACATGGGAGTTCATCAAAAACTTCTATTTACTTAATGTATGTTTGAAATTTTCCAAAATAAATAACTTGGTGTAGCAAGTTGTTAACCAACTTTGCAAAGAGACTCTCATGATCTTCCATGAATTTTTATCTTTTAAATCTTTTTTTTTTTAAGATTTATTTACTTGTCTGATAGAGAGAGATATCAATATTGGGGAGCGAGGCAGAGGGAGAGGGAGAAACTTAAGCAGACTTGGTGCTGAGCTCGGAGCCCGATCCCATGACCCTGAGTCATGACCTGAGCCGAAACCAAGAGCTAGATGCTTAAGCTACTGCACCACTCAGGCACCTCATGACTTTTTATCTTTGAGTAAATCGACTGCTAGAACAAAAATAGCTGGCTTTCTACTCTATTGTCTTATGAATACACTTGTTGTGAAAGAAAGATTATTCAGGAGCTTTGAAAAATGTAGATAATAAAATGTTTGCTGCTTCTTGAATTTGAGAGAGGTTTTGAAATTATTTAATTGACTTACAGCGTGTTGTGAATTCAATAAAATATTTTTTGAAGGATTAAGAACACCCAAGTCGGATAATTCTACTTACAGCCTAAGCAAGTAGTTCAGCTGCAATAAATTATCCCATGTATCCTGATAATACTTTTTGACCTTGAAATACAGAATATTAGGCTGCTATGATTGTTAGCAAACAGACCACATTTTCCTGAATCACAGTTGGTACGATTAGTACACAACTGAAAGAAAGGTGTCATATAAAGTTTGAAACAAAGAAAAAAATTTTGATTATATAATGTATCTCTTTTATTGAAAAAGTATGATGTTTAAGCACAAAATGTCTCAAGATTCAGGAGGACCCAACTTAAGGATTGTGAACTCACCTGTGTCTTATTTACTCCCTTAACATTCTTCCCCCAGATTTTATTTATTTATTTATTTTGAGACAGCGAGAACTTTGGGGGAAGAGCAAAGAAAAGGGGAGAAAGAGAATCCCAAGCAGACTCTGTTCTGGACGTAGAGCCCAGAATAAGGTAAGTCTTCTTGCAGTTTTAAAATGGTGTCTAATACTTAAATCTCTCTCTACCCTTGGTTGTTGCTGTTGTTTCATTTATTTTTATTTTTATTCCAGTATAGTTAACGTAGTGCTATATTTGTTTCAGGTGTACCCTTAGTCGTTTTAATTGCCTTCCTCTGGCTACTCCCCAGTTGCATTAACTCTTTGGGGTGTGTTTTTTTTCTCAACATCTTTATTATTATTGAGGTTAAATTCATGTTCCATATGACTTACTCATTTAAATAATACAGTTTAGGGGTGCCTGGCTGGCTGGGTTGGTAAAGCATGTACCTCTTGATCTCAGGGTTGTGAGTTCAAGTCCCATGTTGGGATTGGAATATTTTGTAAAAAAAATTTTAAATAGTACAATTTAATAGTTTTTAGTGTATTTACAGATGTGCAACTATCACCATGGATAATTTTATTAAGTTTTTGTTTGTTTGTTTGTTTTAATTATAAGCTCTGTGTTCAATGTGGGGCTTGAACTCACAACCCAGAGATCAAGAGTTGCATGATCCACTGATGGGGCCAGCCAGGCACTCCCACCACAGTTACTTTAAAATTTTTTCATGGGGCACCTGGGCGGCTCAGTCATTAAGCGTCTGCCTTTGGGTCGGGTCATAATCCCAGGGTCCTAGGATGGAGCCCTGCCTTGAGCTCCCTGCTTGGCGGGAAGCCTGCTTCTCTCTCTCCGACTCCCCCTGCTTGTGTTCCCGCTCTTGCTGTGTCTCTGTCAAATCAATAAAATCTTTAAAAAATAATAATAAATAACATAAAAATTTTTTTCATCACCCCAAATAGAAATTGCCCATATCAGTGAGTTCCTTTCTCCTTAACCCCCCCAACCTCTGGCAGCTACTACTCTACTTCCTGTCTCTATGTATTTGCCTATCAGGGACATTTCATACAAGTGGAATCATACAATATGTGACCTTTTGTGACTGGCTTCTTTCACTTAGCATCATTTAGTTCAAGGTACATCCCATGTTGCAGCATGTGTCAGTACCTCATTCCTATTTTGGCTAAATAATCCATTGTATAGATAAACCACATTTAAAAAAAAATATTTTTCAGAGAGAGCACAAGCAGGAGGGGGCAGAGGGAAAGGGAGAGGGACAAGCAGACTCCCTACTGAGTGTGGAGCCCAATGCAGGATTCAATTCCAGGACCCCGAGATCATGACCTGAACCAAAGTCAGATGCTCCACCAACTGAGCCACCAGGCACCCCTAGAAAAAACCACATTTTTAATCCATTCATCTAATAGATATTTACACTTTTTCACTTTTTGGCTGTTATGATTATGCTATGAACATTAATGTATTGTGAATTGTGTAAGACTGATGATTCACAGACCTGTACCCCTGAAACAAATAATACATTATATGTTAATAAAAAAATCATGTGCAAGGAGTTTTTTGTTGATGGTTGTTTTGTGTTGTTTTGTGTTGGGTTGTTTTTGGTTTCGGTTTTTCATGGGCATGTTTTTATCTCTCCTGGGTTTATACATAGGGCTGCAATAGCTGGGTCATATCATAACTCTATGTTTAACATTTTCAGGAACTGCCAGATTGTTTTCCAAAGAAGCTGCACCATTTTGCAGTCCCACCAGCAATACACTAAGGTTCCAATTTCTCCACATCCTCACAACACTATTATCTCTTTGATTTTAGCCATCCCAGTGGGTGTGAAGTTGTATCTCTTTGTGGTTTTGATCTGCATTTCCCTAATGGCTAATGAAGTTGAGTATCTTTTCATGTGCTTATTCTTTAACTTTGAGGTAGGCCTGCCCCTTCTTTTCTCAGGAGGGAGAATTATGGCTTCGTACCACCTGCAAGTTTTTATTGCGTTTCTTTGTGCCTCCATCATTAGAAGAATAAATTAATACGCTCATTCTCAATGAAGCTCAGCTGCTGCTCCAACATGGTGAATGAAAGGCTTTCTTTGCATTTTTTTTCCCCAAAGAAGAAAAGTCAGGACTATACTATAAGAAGTTAAACATTAAGTATGCTAAAATATAACCTAAAAAATTAGTATTCTTGCTGCCAAAGGAAGCGGAGTGCTTTTGTGTTTTATTTAATCTGACATAGTGCATATAAGCAAACCTATTTAAAAGAAATAGAACAGTCTTAGGTCCTGTAAGAGGTGAGTGAATGGACATCTTCATGTCTCTTTAAATACTGGTGGACTTAAGAGGGGAGACGTAGTATAGGAAAACCAACGGAGTGTCATCCAGTGGGGTTGAAGAAATCGATACTTTATTTTACGACCTCAATTTTCTCTGTTCACATAAAGTCAATTCCAAGGCTTCATCCGAATCCCTTCATTGTGTTAGGATTAGGACTTGGTTATTTTGAACGTCGCTCTAAAAGAGCAGCTGGGATTTTGAGAACCCTTGGTTTAAGTGTTTTCAATAAAACCTTGTTATTAGAGCCGCGTCTTAGAGTGCGCAGGTTGCCGCTGCTCACCCGACCCTCCAGAGAGGAGACCTAAGGTCATTACCGAGTGTGAGCGGCTTGAACATCTCGGGAGGAAATCCGAGGCCCTGTTCTGACTGCTATTAAAAAAAAAAAAAGAAAAAAAAAAGCCAACCGGCGTTATACAACTTACCACGCCCCTTCCTGCCTTCACTGCCCTGGAAACTTGACCACCTAGCCCCAAAGCTAAATCTCTACCATACGGGTTCCTCAGGGAATGCTGACTCCTATTTCAGGGACCCAACCAAGAAATCAGTTCCACCGGGAGCCTCCCGCCACGCCCAGGCCCGCCCATCTCCGCTCCGGGCGGAATGGAGTCTTCCTCCGCCTACCCAGCAGGCCAGAGGCCCCGCCCCATTCCCTCCTCTTCATTGGGTCTGGTGACCAGCCCCCAGAGCGTTGGTTTCGGATTGGCCGCCGCGGCCGCCGCTCGGCCCTCTTCTCGGGGGCGCGAGGCGGGCGTGACTACGCCCCTACGTCGGGACGCTCGGTCGCCGCGGGAGGCGCCGTAATCGCCGCCCAGAAGGCAGGAGGGCGGCTGTTCGAGGAGCTGCTATGGTGCTTAGTTCCCTGGCAGAGCTGACCGAGACGCGGCGGTCGCGGCCATGAAGGTGAGGGGCCGGTGGGGCCGGGCAGTTCCTCCTCGCCGCTCCTAACTGGCCGGGGCGCCTGAAGTGCTTTTCTTTAGCCTCAGCGGTTCACCCTGCCGGCACCTCGGAGAGCTCCGCTGGGGGACGTCCCGGGCCGGCATCCGGGCCCTGACCCGCGCAGAGCCGAGATCCTGGGCTCCCGGATCTCTCCAGCTCCCACAGCGCCTCTCTTCAGCGAGCCTGAGGAGGAGGGAGAGGCCGGGCGCCCCCCGCGCTCAAGCCTGGTGGGCCCGTCTTTGCTCCTGCCCCTGTCCGCTTCCTCGGGGGCCTCAAGCAGACCTCCTAGTTCCCGCCTCGGCCCTCCATACCTTTGCCCACAGCGTGCCCTCTCCCGCCCCGAGTCCTTGAACTAACCTAAGTGTCGGGAACACCACGGGATTGTCGCAGGACGGAGACTGCAGGACGAAGGGAAGAAGAGTAGTGCGGGGAGTGGTGAGGCTGGGGCTAGGCTAACAGGTTAGAAACTAGCCTCCAGGCGGGGAGCCCACCCTTCTGAAGGATTTCTTCGTACGCTTATTCTTGGGGCCGTGACTTAGAGCGCGAGCAAACTAGATGTGTCTCCATCGCCACTAGGTACGCAGCAAGTAATTTGACAGCTTGAGTTCTTCAAGGTGGGTGTGAGAGCGTGGGAGCATCAGTGAGTGAGAAGTTTAAGAAAAGGGGGAAGGGGGGAGATTCTGGCCTACTTTCGGGAGCTGATTTTCTCAACTTGATCTCTGAGAGTTCTAAAGAGCTCTGTGTACGACAATCAATTCAGGTATTGATTCATCTCCTGAACTCAAACCAAGTGGGGTGAGTCATAAAGTGATACTCTTTCAGACCTAGACGATTTCATTAATCCCTATGAAGAGGTGTGTTTGTTGTGGGTAAGGGAACTAACAGTGAATTGCTAGCTTAAAACCACCCTCACAAAGCCCCAAAAATTTGCTGTGGAAGATTGATAGGGAGCGCCAAGTGGCTAGAGAAACTCAGCAAATATTTTCTTGAACGTTTCCTATGTGTTAGTGAGAGGGAGGCTTGCTGAGTTGGAGTAATTGAAAATGCGATCCCACCTTTTAGGAGTTTGCCAATCAAGAGAAGAAATATACTCAGGTAACCACATTGCAAAGCAGAATATGATGTAAGGTATCAAAAACAAAATGCTAAAAAAAAAAAAATGCTAAAGAGCAAAGAAGGATATTTCTGGCCTCAGGAAACAAGATATTTGGTAATAGGAAGCTTTTTTTTTTTTTTTTTTAAAGATTTTATTTATTTATTTGACACAGAGAGATCACAAGTACGCAGAGAAGCAGGCAGAGAGGCGGGAAGCAGGCTTCCCGCTGAGCAGAGAGTCCGATGCGGGGCTGGATCCCAGGACCCCGAGATCATGCATGATCTGAGCCTAAGGCAGAGGCTTTAACCCCCTGAGCCACCCAGGCGCCCCTGGAAATAGGAAGCTTTTTGAACTGTGTGTTAAAGTATGAAGATAATAGATATTAAAATATCTAAAACTAGCTTTCTTTGCTGCAAACCATCATCTTGCTGTGTTAAAATTCAGAAACAAAATAGG
>JAPYYJ010002936.1:0-12142 GCA_028533885.1 Nasua narica | reverse complement strand
CATGATTTTCTTTATACTCCACATGTAAGTGAGACCATAAGATAATTGACTCTCTCCACTTGACTTATTTCACTCCGCATAATCTCTTCTAGTCCTGTCCATGTTGATACAAAAGTTGGATATTCATCCTTTCTGATGGAGGCATAATATTCCATTGTATAGATGTACCACATCTTCCTTATCCATTCATCTGTTGAAGAGCATTTTGGTTCTTTCCACAGTTTGGCTATTGTGGCCATTGTGGCTATGAACATTGGGGTCCATGTGGCCCTTCTTTGTACTGCATCTGCTTCTTTGGGGTAAACACCGAGTAGTGCAATTGCAGGGTCATAGGGTAGCTGTATATTTAATTTCCTGAGGAATCTCCATACTGTTTTCCAAAGTGGCTGCACCAACTTCCATCCCAACCAACAGTGGAGGAGATCTTCTTTGAAAAAATTTCTATTCAAGTTTTTAACCTGGTTCTTAATCAGGTTATGAGAGGGGGTTGTTACTGAGTTGTAGGGGTTTCTTACATATTTTGGAGATTAACGCTATATCATATACATGGTTTATAAATATTTTCTCCCATTCCATAGTTTGGCCTTTTCACTCTGTTGCTTATTCCTTTGCTGTGTGTGGAAACTTTTTAGTTTGCTGTAGTCCCGCTATGTTGATTTTATGCTTTTTGCCTATGCTTTTGGTATCATATCTGTATAATCATTGCCAAGAGCAATGTCATGAACTTTTTCCCCTGTGTTTTCTTCCAGGAGTTTTATGGGTTCCAGGTCTTATGTTTAAGTCTTAAATCCATTCTAAGTTGATTTTTATGTGTGATGTATGATAAGGATATCATTTCATTCTTTGCAAATGGATATCCACACTTTTAATCAAGGCAGTTTTACATGGCTCAACAAAAACATTTGTTTGAGAAGGTTTTTAGAAAAGATAACACCCCCAAAAAAGCATAATTAAATGTTTATCAGGCCACCTAGCTGGCTTAGTCGGTAGAGCTTGTAACTCTTGGTCTCAGGGTCCTGAGTTCAAGCCTTATGTTGGACATGGAGCCCACCAAAAAAAAAAATTAAATTAAATTAATAAAATGTCTTTTCTAATATACATATGGATTCACAGACAAGGAAGTACTGGTCTGCACAATAAGCAATAGCTTTGTCCTCACCTAAAGATCCAGACCAGTATAGACCATACTTGAGAATTCTTTGATCTTGAGAATATGTTCACTGATTCCAGTGATGAGAAGAGTCTATCACTCTACAAAAATTTAAACATCACTTGGGATGCCTAACTGGTTCTGTCAGAAGAGCATACAACTCTTGACCTCAGAGTTGTGATTTCAACCCTCATGTTGGGTATAGAGATTATTTAAAAATAATATCTGTAAGTAAATAAATAAGTAAACAACATCACTTAAGATGATCCTACCATCAACAAAAAAAAATCAAACATGAAAAGTTAAATTGCTACATTTGGTTATAAAGTAGGCATGCAAACAACTCTAAATATACTTATATATATTTTAAGATTTTCATTAACAGAAAATACAAAATTTAAAAATTCTTGTAGAGAATATATCTGAGGATCACAGTGGTCTGGGATTCCAGTTTGAGAAATACTATAGCAGGCCAGGCCAGGAAAGAGCTAATCTTAAAATATTTTCTTACGTCCATAAGTGACTCTCTTGCAACATATGTGAAACGTAGCCAATATGTGAAGAATACTTGGAATAGACTTTGTGGGAATGGCTGTAAGTGCCAACAGTAGTGAGATGGTGAGGTTGAGTGCTAAGTGCTGATTTACCATGGAGATATGAAAGCACCCACTCACCGATTTGTTATTCTTTAACATTTATTTAAAAAAATATTTCACATAGATATTAATAACTCTATTTGGGCTCTGTCCATTCCAGACTAAAACAAATATGGAAACTATTGGCACATATAAAAAATAGTGCCTAATGGAGCAGGATTTTAAAGCAAATTTCTCAAGGGTATCATAATGCAGAATGAAACTGAAATCCAAGTAGATGTCTTCAAATTTTGTATATGAGCTTAGTGAAACTGGGTATTACTCATCCCCAAATCTTGAATTGCATTATCTTTTTCTTACTGAATTTTTATAAATTAGAGAAGAAATCCGCAAGAAAATGATATATTAAAATTGAGTATCTACCAATGGAGTTGCAAATATATATGATGAGATAAGGAGACCATTAACTTGCCCTTCAGAGCATTTTGTAAATAGTATCTATTAAGTCAACTATTTATTAAAACACATGCATATTAGGGGCACCTGGGTGGCTCTGTTGGTTTAGTGTCTGCCTTCAGTTCAGGTCATAGTCCTGGGGTCCTGGGATCGTGCACCACTTTGGGATCCCTCCTCAGTAGGGAGTCTGCTTATCCCTATCCTTCTGCCCCACCCCACCCCCGTACTCCACTCATGCTCCTCTCTCTCAAATAAATAAATAAAATATTAGAAAGAAAAACACATGTCTATTAGAATGTATTGAAGTATTAAACTGCGCATGGTTGGAAACAATTACGGAAGTCTTTCTCAAGAGATTGAAAGAAAAATTACAGGAATTGTGTCAAAACATCTGGAAATAGGGATGCCTGGGTTCAGTTGGTTAAGTGTCTGCCTTCCACTCGGGTCATGATCTCCAGGTCCTGAGACTGAGCCCCGCACTGGGCTTTCAGCTTAGCAGGGAGTCTACTTCTCTATCTCTCACTCACCCTCTGCCCCTCCCCACTACTTTTTCTCTTTCTCTATCTCTCTCTCAAATAAATAATTAAATATTTTTTAAAAAAGAAAGAAAGAAAAGAAAGACATCTGAAAATAGAGCCCAGGGGCGCCTGGGTGGCTCAGTTGGTTGGGCGACTGCCTTCGGCTCGGGTCATGATCCCGGAGTCCCAGGATCGAGTCCCATATCGGACTCCTGGCTCTGCGGGAAGTCTGCTTCTCCCTCTGACCTTCTCCCCTCTCATTCTCAATCTCTGTCTCTCTAATAAATAAATTTTAAAAAAAAAATCTTGAAAATAGAGCCCATTTTAGTCTTACTCTTTTCCTCTAGCTACCAATGAATAAATGTCAGGAGGGGATTGAAAATTATGAAATGCTCACTCTGAAAGAAACAATTTCCTCTTAAGAGGGTTTCTCTTTTCCCTTTGAGTTTGGGGAAGGGACAGAAATGAACTATAGTATTCTGACTTTGAAGAGATGGAGAAACAGATTCCCAAGTGCTTACCTAGGATTATTTGCTTTTCATCCTGACTTCTAATCTAAACTACACCAGAATGAGAATCAGTATATTCTACCGGAAGACTGTAGGATTTTAAGCTCTCCATTTTCCTTCTGTTAATAGTTGTAAGAGTGTAAGCAAACAATTTTATTTCTCTACACCTCAGTTCCTGTAGAAACAAAATATGAATAATGGCACATGTCTAGAAGCATAGGACAGGAGCAGATGAAATTTTAAGAATGCTTTCAAGGTATTAGATTTTTATTTTATAGACTTCTCTAATGAGATTGGAGTTACTCAAACCTATATAAACACTCAAGAAATTAAATAGTTCCACATCCAAATTATCATTGTAACATGTCAGATAGTTTGATTGTTTCAAATTATTTAGAGATTAACTCAAAAGAGTTCATATAGAACTTACTATACTTAATATACTTACTAGAGCAAAGACTAGTCTAGATCCACTAACTTTAGGCCTTATAAATAATAGTAATATCTGCAAGATTTCAGAGTGATAATATGAACGTAAGTTAGAAACAGTAGTATTATTGGTTTTTAATTACTCACTTATTTCAAAAGGCTGAGTGCTTATGTCTAAGGGTTTGATTCTAGTATTTTTGTTGGTTTTTTCTTCTTTCCATGCATATATCATAACCCAGAATTGGTATAGGATAAATTGACTTTGAACATATTCTATAATTTTTAAAGTATATTTGGATAGCACATAAATTAATTAGTTGCCAAATAACTTGTACTTCAAATTGACACTATCAATTTTGTTCTCAATAAGCGGAAAAGAAACGTTAGTATCACCATTAAAATGTATTTTAAAATGTATCTTTTATTAAAATTCAAACTAATAAAGGGGGAAATGACAGTAATAAACCTAGATGAAGGCAAGAAAGATAAAAAGATAAAGAAGATAAAAAGATAAGATAAAAAGAAGCTAGATGATGATACACAAAAGAAAGGATAAAAATCTATGATTTAAAACCCAAATATATGAACAATTACAAAAAGCTTTCATTTAAAATTTCCTTCTTTAGGTCCCCCCCGACTTATCAATCAACCTATGGCTCTGAGGTATAAGAGAATTTCTAAACCGTTTATGGCACTTTTTTTTTTCTTTTCAGTGTTTAGATTCATTGTACTTTATTATTTACTCTTCTATTTTCTGACCTTTTCATGAAACTATAGATCTTTGCCAATGATTCCTTTTCAAACAGTAATTCTTTATTGGATTTCCTATCTCATTAATTTTATCAGCAATATTTTGATGGACTTCCTGTAACTTTGTTCTGTATCCTTTTCTTAATCTCTTGAATTCCATTTTCCTCAAGATCAAAATGTAATCTACTAACTTGAAGAATATAAAATTGCAGCTTTTCTACAAAATGATTTTGCTGAAACAAAAATCCTTGAAGTGTTAATTCTATGTCAGTAATAGTATGCTTAGAACTGGATTTCTGTCTTAAACTTAAAAGCAAAAACCTATCTTTATCCTAATCTTATTTCTTCCATCTGTTTGGAGGTTTAGGATCATGTGCTCTTTCCTTCATCTCCATGTTCCTTTATAAAATGAAGTTAGTAAGATGTCCTTTGATATACTTTTAAAAAAATTTCAGAGACTTATTCTTTTTTATGGTGAAAAATTTATATTTATATATTTATATTTAGCCAGCTGGACTCAGTTTAGATGATCCCAATTTTGTTGGCAGCATCCAAAGCATCATAATCAGGAGCCAGTCAAACATATGCCTTCTTCTTCCCATCAGTTTGATCAGAGTGTTGATCTTGGCCACATCAGAGTCATAGAGCTTTTTCGTAGCCTTTTTGATCCGGTGCTTGACAGCCACAGTGAACACAAGTGTGTTGTTGTTTTCTACTTTCTTCATGGTTGACTCTGTAGTTGGGGGAACTTGACAATAACATAATTGTCAAGCTTGTTTCTCTTGGGGACATTCTTTCAAGGATATTTGTGCTGCCTTTGGAGACATAGTATCTAGGTGACAAGCAGATCTTTTTTGTGTGACCATGGACATCTTTCAGCACTGCTTTCTTGGCCTTCAAAGCATTTGCTTTGGCTTTAGCTTTGGGACGGGCAGAGGCTTCCTTCTTCACTTTGGGTGCCATCTTTGTGAAGGCTCAGAGACTTAACTGTTATAGTTCCTTTGTATTCCTCTCTGTTATATCTTTGAAAATAGCTTTCCATCATATAGACAATAGAATAATATCAAATATATCTTTTTTGTTTTCAAAATTAGTTACAAAGTTTTATAGTTGCACATAGTTTTCAAAAATCAAATACTACTAAAAGATATATCTAAAAAGAGCAGTTTCCTCACCACCACCTGCCACTCCCAGTTAATGCCTACTGGGTCAACCATTTTCAACTCTCAGACCATTTTTAAATTTCTTGTGCATTCCTAAATATGTGTATGATGCCACTTCTGATTTATCAGTTTTATCAGTTTTGTCATGATTTTTTTGGCTCTTCGGTATGTCTATTTTCACTTCATCCCCCTTCCCTCATCATCCCAATGGGGTCATATCCATGCTTACATTGTCACCAGCTGTAAATGTTGTTGGGATAAGTAGTGTACTACAACTACTTTTCTTACTTCTAGAGCTTCAGTAAAACGGTTAGATATAAATATATATGTAAAAACCAATAAAATAAAGAGCAGGGAGAAAATCACGAATTCAACTTTTTAATAAAAGCCAGAAACTGAGATACTGTTTTTGCTTTGCTTATTGTTTAATTTTTAAATCCTCTAACATTCATTTTTCCTTTTGCTGGAACACATATTCTATTAATTCTGGTAATTGGTTCTTTGAATGATTTAGAGGTGTCAAAAAGTTTTTGAGGACAGAATGTGGATACAGAACAAGAAACTGACCTAGCAGAGAGAGAAAAGGAAGCTACAAATAAGGACTGCCAACCAAAAAACCTTAGTTTTGCTCTCTGGGAAGATCATCCTTATATTTGTTCTTGAAGATCCCTTTTGAGAAAGGCACAGGGGAGAATTTCTTTTAATATTAGCAACCCCTTTCTATTATTAGTGTTGGGGGCTCTGAGTGGAGGTTTAAAAAAGCAGGTTTTTTGTTTCTAGGGCTTATCAGTTCCAAAATGTCAATCCTATAGGCAGATATCCAAAGCCAATAAGCATATGATACTGTGAACCTTGGATCTCCACGCCAGCACAGGATTCTTGTTTTACAGCAGTAGACTTCAGAATTCTGCCATTGCCTTAACCCTCAGCTCTTCCAGTTCCATCTTGATTGCTAACTCACTACAAGTGTGAAGTGATGAGTTGAAAACAATATTCCCTTTTCCTCAAGCTGCATCTCAGTATTCTTTCATACATTTTTCTTTGTATTAACATACTTATAAATGCATCTACTGAAAACACTAGTTTTATATATATAGGTATAGATAGATATAATATATAGTAGCAAAACTTCTGAAAATCTAGGCAAAGAGAAAGTCCAGAAAGTTTTTATCTATAAATACTTTATAGATAGGAAAAGGAAAAGGAAAAACAATCAAATTTCTATTATATTTCTTAATAGTTATATGCAAGACGGTAACAGAACAAATATCTTCCAAGTGGCAAAGAAAGACACCTGTTCTATCAGTCATCTACTGCCACAAAATGCCACTCTAAAACAGGGCCTTGAAACAATACTGATTTATGAAGCTCATCAGTCTGCAAATTGGCCAATTAGGCTGAACTCTGCTTAGTGATTTTTTGGTCTCAGTTGGGCCCATCCTTATGTACGGGGGTCATTTGGCTATTGGCTAACTTAGAGTAGCTAACCCAGGATGGCTTCATATGGGATAAGAGGGGTAAGTTTGTTCCAGGCAATGGCCGAACACAATAGTAATAAAACAAGGGTTTTTCAATACTCTGCTTGTGTTATATTTGGTAACATTCTGTTTGCCAAAACAAGTCATGTGACCCAAGATCAGAATCAAGCCATAGGTACAGGAAAGACTAAAGAATTAGGGCCTTTTTGGGTGCCTGGGTGGCTCAGTGGGTTGAGCGACTACCTTCGGCTCGGGTCGTGATCCCGGAGTCCCGAGATCGAGTCCCACATTGGGCTCCCAGCTCCATGGGGAGTCCGCTTCTCACTCTGACCTCCCTTCTCATGCTGTCTCTCACTCTCTCTCTTTCCTAATAAATAAATAAAATCTTTCAAAAAAAAGAATTAGGGCCTTTTTGCAGTTTACCGTATCTATAAACTCAGAGCTCTATATTTTATTTTATTCAAAATAAAACAGATATTTTCAAACATTGAAGTACTATTTAATACTCAGCATTTCTTTTTAGGAAAGTTACTAGAAAATATTTTTATAACCAGAAGAAAAATGAATCTAAGAAGAATTATAGGATATAATAAATTATGATGAGAAAAAAATGAGTAAGCATTATCAAAATTCATTGATCTTTTTTTAAAAAAATCTGTATCTAAAAGTCCAAGTGGTATCAAAATGTAAGTTTGAAGAGAGAAAGGAAGTGGAAGTGAAATACTTTAAACTTTTATCTTGTGATGAAAGTTTTACTCCAAATATTTTGAGAAAAAATATGTTTATTATAATATATATCCAGTAGAAGAAAAGAGAACAAGGAAAACTTAATTATTCCAATTAAAGTCAAGATAAAAAAATAAGAAAGCATATAAGCGTAAAACATCAAATAAGATGGTTTATAGCTACAAACGTAGCAGCAATCAAAATAAATATAAATTGATATACTTTCTTATAACACTGCTAGAATTTTTTTTTAAAGATTTTATTTATTTATTAGAGAGAGAAAGACTGAGAATGAGAGGGAAGAAGGTCAGAGGGAGAAGCAGACTTCCCACAGAGCTGGGAGTCCGATATGGGACTCCATCCCAGGACTCCGGGATCATGACCTGAGCTGAAGGCAGTCACTCAACCAACTGAGCCACCCAGGCGCCCCCACTGCTAGAATTTTTAAAAATCAAGACAAATGCTTTTTATAATTAACACTGAACCAATTGGTACAGAAAAGTTAAAAAATAAAGTAACAGGAAAAAATAGAACATAGAAATGTTAATGTAAAGATGATTGGCATTTTGGAATCGAACAAGACAGAATCAAATAAAAAAATATACTGGAGATTTATGGTAATAAGATTTCTAAACCTGGGCGCCTGGATGGCTCAGTGGGTTAAAGCCTCTGCCTTCAGGTCAGGTCATGATCTCAGGGTTCTGGGATCGAGCCCCACATCGGGCTCTTCTGTTCAGCAGGGGGCCTGCTTCCCCCCCCTCACTGCCTGCCTCTCTGTCTACTTGTGATCTCTCTTTCTCTCTCTCTCTCTGTCAAATAAATAAATAAAATCTTTTAAAAAAATTAAAAAAAAGATTTCCAAACCTAAGATTAATATATATCATGAATATTTGTTCACCTGATAACATGACTTCAATATAAGCACAGCAAAATTGATAGAACTTATAGGAGAATTTGAGAAATTTCTTATCAGTAGAACAGAGTTGAACCTCTCAAAATATCAAGCAGACAAAAACATAACTATAGAGAAAATTATTAGCAATCAATAAACTTGATTTAACACTTATCCTTTTATTAAATACTGACAAAAGGAACATTTACAATTCACAAAATACTAGACCACAAATGAAATCTCAAAGATGTCCAACAAATTACTATTATTCAGCTTATACTCACCACAATGTAGAAAAAATGAGAAATCAGCCATTTGAAAGACACCATTCTCTTTAAAGGAATAATGTAATTAAGAAATCTATATACTTTTTAAAGTTTCAAAATTATGATTAAGAAAAAATTACAAAAACACACATTGAGTTTTTATATCAATAACTGCTTAAAAATACATTGTTTTTATTTTTTTTAATATACTGTTTTTAAAACAGTTGATATATTACATACAGTTCACATAGAATGGCCAGTATTTAACAATTAACATCTCACATTTTTAAACTTTATAAAGGTTTAAATAAATAAGTCCTCAGAGCTCCATTAAATTCTTACATTCACTCTGTTCATGCAAACTCAGTTGCCAACATTTACAAATTAATGCAAACCTTCTGTTCAGCCTTCCTTCCTGCATCATGTTCCCAGAAATGTTACAAAAGATGCAGTAATAAAATAATAAATATATAGCCATGCTCTAAAATGCGAAAAACTCTAGCCGAACAGAAAATGTATGTGATTAATGAAATATTTGAAGCACTGAAGAGAGAAGTTGCAGCCCAGATACACAAAACTAGGTACATTTTTAGGAGATATGAGCCATACCAAAGCAGCTATATAACTGGAAGTCATGGAAATAGGAAACTGATCCAGGATGTGGACTGGAAGTATTGCTTATTGGGCGGGGGGGGGGGGGAGGCTGTTTTCTAACTTGTTAAGCATGTTTTTAGAAAAACCTGAATGAAAATCATGCTTAATGATGAGATGTTAGAAGCATTTCAATTAAACACGGAAATAAGATAAGTTTGGCCACTCTTTGTACTACAACGGCATTGTATTAGAGATGTTGGCACACGAAATAAGAAAGAGAAATGAAAATGGAAGAGATGAAACTATTACTATTTGCAGTGATATGTTTAACAATTTAGAAAATCAACTGAGAAATTTTAGTACACCAAGGTGGTTAGACACAAGATCAACACAGAAGTTTCCATAGCTTTTAAAACATTATCAGGGGCGCCTGGGTGGCTCAGTTGGTTAAGCGACTGCGTTCAGCTGGGGTCATGATCCCGGAGTCCCGGGATCGAGTCCCATATCGGACTCCCAGCTCTGCGGGAAGTCTGCTTCTCTCTCTGACGTTCTCCCCTCTCATTCTCAGTCTCTCTAATAAATAAATAAAATCTTTTAAAAAATAATAATAAAACATTATCAGTATCTAATTAGAAAATTTAATTTTTTCAAAAATTTAACTCATAATAGTAATAAAAAGTACAATGTACTTAGTCATAAACCTAACAACAAATTTGCAAAACCAGTAGAGATAAATTTATAAATTTAGGAAGACATTAAAGAAGGCCTAAATAAATGGGGAGATAGATAATGTTGAAAGAAAATGCAATACCTCTTATTAAACATTTGTATTTCAGTTGTTCTATCTTTGATAATCCTTTTATTCTACATAATCTCCATTAAGTGAGAGTTGGTGTTGTTTTTAGAGAGAGAGATTGAGAGTGCAAGCAGGGGAGGAAGGGCAGGGGGGGGGGGAGAGAGAAAATCTTAATTTTGAGCTGAGCCCACTCTGGGCTCAATCTCACAACCCTGAGACTGTGACCTGAGCTGAAATCAAGAGTCAGATGCTTCACCACCTGAACCACCCAGGTGCTCCTCCATTAAGTTCAGTTATTCTTCAACCACCACACATTGGCCAATCATTCAGAAATCTCTCACCTCCAGACCTCTCTCTTTAGCTCATTAAGTAAATATTTTTTGAGCATCCACTTTGTCTCAGCACTTGAAGAACTTACAAAGCATATGTTAACTACACACCTGATATCTACATCTGGGTGTCCTCATATTTAATTTTTTCAAAAGGACATTCATGAAAGAATCCTAAATCAATTAAGATTATTTGGCTATAGAGAGAACTTCTAAGTAAGATACAGGTTTATATTTCTTTCACATCAAAGTTATCAGGAAGTAAGTAGTCTATAACTGGGATGGTGACTCCATAGCCATCAGACCCTTCACCTCCTTTCATCTTTCTAGTCCACCATCATAAGTGAATGGTCCCCATCCTCATGGTTACTTTTTTGCCCAAGATGGCTACTAGACATCTTGTCACTACATCCACATTCCAGGCCAAAGAGGAATGAAGGAGAAAGGGAAGACGAGCAAAAGCTGTTTTAAGGAACTTTCTCATAAATCCATCCCAATAGCTTCTACTTAATGTCACTGATCAGAAATGAGTGACACAGCCACTTCAATTTGAAAAGAAGGCTAGAAAAAATGTTTCCTGAGCCCTCCAAAAACATTAAGATTCCACTGATAAAGAAGAAAGAGAAAAATTGGTGTAGGATAAGTAACTGGTATCACAGAAAGTGGTAATAGTGGTTGATTCTGGACACTGGAGGCTAAGTATGGAATTGAAACTTACTTTTCAATGTATATTCTTCTGTGCTTTTACATTTTTTCTAGATTTATGGGCTATTTATTAAAAATATTTTTTCATTGAATTCATTGTCTTTCTTCATGAGCCCACCTATTCCACCTTATAAATTTTTTTCTTTTAGTAAAAGGAACCACCATTCACAAAGTGATCCACACTACACATGTGAATATCATCTTCAACTTTTATTTCAGCCTCCATATTTATCTCACAAGACACCAAATCAAGTCAGTTTTATCACAGAACTGACTCACACATCTAACCTTTTCTCTCCATCCTTATTGCTACTACTTTATTTTAATCTTCAAAATGTCTAGTAGGAATATCGCAATGGCTTATGGTCTGGTGTGTCACTCATCAGTTGTTCCCAATTACTTCCCACCCTCCAGATTGCCACTGGTTATTATTTGAAAAACGATTGTAATATGTCTCTACTTCTTATAAGGCTGCGACATAGATGCTCATAAATACTCTTTTTTTAGCTTATTGATTAATTTAAAAACCTGCAAAAAGGAAAATTTCATGAAACAAAATTAGAAATCAAATATACAGGAATTTCTTTTCAGCATTTCTAGTGACTGGGTGAAAATTTTATATTCTTGAATCCCAGCTTACCAATATAAAAATAAAGATACCACACTAACTGACAGGACAATTTGCTAATAATTGCAGGGCATATGGAGGCTTTCAATTAAACTTCAAAACATTTATTAAGTCACAGGTTTCACTTGTTTAATTACCATTCAGCAATAAACTATGC